>JABUQX010032316.1:0-11230 GCA_015478945.1 Trachelipus rathkii
TGAAAGAGATGGATGGCGGTGGTTTGGGGTTTGTAATAGAAAGTTATTATGGTAGACACATACTCGTCTCTTCACGAGAAATTTCAATTCCTCGTTGAGTCAACATTCCAGTAATGGTGTTCTCGCCGACGACGCGGTGGTTGTCAAACCACCTGTTGGATATTATTCATATGCTTGGTTTTGATCACCGTAAGCCAGTGTAGGTATCTAAAACTGATCAATGTGAAGGCTTCTACTCGACTCTCGCCGTCTAGGACATAATCAGATATACAAAAATGTACTCTCTTCAACGGTTTCCATAGTGATGGACATATCGTCACAACCAACTGTTTGCGCTATGTGTAAACCCTGTAAAGTTTAGAACGATGGTAGCATATTCTAGATCACCATTATGATATTTACAGATGGGTTGTACAGATGCATGAACTAGGTACGTCCCCATCAATAATTGCAACTCTCCCTTTTCTTCTTGCTATCATTCATTCACACGAGCAAACACACAATTTGAACACATCCCACTCAAGTTTCTTCATTTTATCTTATCTTTGTTTCAGTCTACAGCTGAGCAATGGAAAGTTTGCCTGTCTTTATCTTCTTTTTGGCATGTTTCTTCATCAGTTATATTCCTCTGACATTCCATGTTACCCATACGATTCTCAGTTAGCCGAAAGATGAGGTGTTGAGCGGCTGATGACGATTTTCTGCTGAGGCTGCATGTAGCATTCTGGCAGAAATAGATGGTAGTAGGGGTCAGCACCGAAATATAGTCCTTAGTCGGCTCATTACGAACAGGGGACATACGGATGTGGGAGATCTTTCTCTCCCCACTAAGGATAAATATATTATAATATTATATAATATATAGTATTATATATATATTAGTATATTAGTTATATATATAGTGATATATATATATAGTATATATATAAGTATTTATTTGTCATATATAATATATATATATTTTATATTATATATATATATATTATATATAGTATATATTATTAGTATATATTATTTAATATTATGACAACCCCCAGGTAGGACGATTTAATGCCCTGTCAGGTGGATCCCAACGTAGAAAGGTCTTGTACTTTGGGCTAACGGCAATACCGTGGTGGAAGGCTATAGCGGTAACGAGAGTTTTTCTCCTTAGAGCAAGCATTGCCTGGATGTACTCATTAAAAATGAGTGTAGAAGCTAGAGAAATAATAGAGGATAATCACATTCTTCGCTCCAACCAGTGAACTGGGCCTGCTTTGCTAGGCTCGTGCTCTGAGCCATCTAAGTATATATTATCTAATATAGTGTATATATATATAATATATATATTAATATATATATATTTATTATATTATATATTTTATGTAACTATAAGGATTATTATATATATATATATATATATTATATATAGTTTGAGAACTAGGTCACTGGCCACTACCACCTATCTCTTGCTAGAATGCTGATGAGCAGGCCTCGGGAGATGGTCGTGATCGCCGTAAACGAACTTCTAATTTTCGGCGAAATTGTTGAATCGTATGGTAATGAATGTAGAGAATAAATGTTGAGGAGAGAGGAGAGAGGTGATGGATGTATTTAGAAGGAATAAATTTGATTTGCTCGGATGTGGATAAAATAAAGATTACCTATGATTGATTGCCCATGTGTGGTGTGAAAATGTGCAGGTGCTGGTGTGGAAAGATGAGAGATGGGAGAGAGTAGTTGCAATTATTGATGAGGTGACCTGTGTACATGAAGCTATGGTAACTTTGTGTTGTGAGTCTAGAATTCTTTTAGATTTAAGTTGAAAGGTAAGGTATGTGTGGGATTGTGAGTATGTCCATGAGGTAAAGTTGAGAGGTAGATTTTTTGGGATATATGGATGGGGGTGAGTAGAAGCTTCAGATTGTAGTGTTGTGGGATCTGAATGGTTGGATAAGGTGATCGAAAGGGATGTATAAGAAAGGTGTTTGGGGTGGGGAGAAAATGAGAATGGGTAGAAGGATGATTGATTTCTGTGAAAGAGATATGTGTGTAGTAATACTTTTTTCACAAGAGTATGTATAAGTATACTAGAGTTGGTGTGTTTTAGAGATGGTATGAAGTTGAAAAGTATAGATTGATTTTGTGTGGTAGAAGAAGGAGATGTTGAATAGTATGTGTTGGATGTAAATCAATGAGGGTTTAGGAATGGGATTTATCGGATCATTATGTTGTTCTATGTTAAATTAAGTTAGTGGGGGCTTGGATGAGAGGAAGGTGATACGAAGGAATTAGGTAAAATTAAGAATGAGATTTAACGTGGGCGAAGAAATAAGGATATAGTATGTTAAGAGGTCGTAGTAAATCGGTTGATATATGTGAATAAGTTGAGTAATGATACAAATGGGGGCAGATGAGGAAGCAATTGTTAGTAGTGCAAAGGAAGTGTGATGATGTGCTAAGTAGGAAGTAAGAAATGTTAAAGCGAATGGTGGAATGAGAAGTATGACAAGCTGGTTAAAGTAAAAGAGCGTGGTTTGGTTAATGTATACAAAGCAAGAATGATGAATGTTTCAACAGAAGATTCTTGGAATTATAGTAGGAGGAAAAAAAGAAATACTAAAGAGGGTGCATACGTAGGAGAAAACAAGAGGTAAATGAGAAGTTTGGAAGGAGGATGATGGCGGGACTACAGGGAATAGGAAGCTTTCTTGGAAGGAAGCGCGAAAGGTAAGAATGAGAATAAAGGGATCTGCTTAGAATAATGAAGGATGGTGCTTTTGTAATGATATGATGGATTGAGGGAGTATGGAAGAAACTCTGAAAATATTGCTACATATTGATTAACAGTATTGATGAGGTGTTGTGAATGTGTGTGGGTTGATGGTTACATGGAAGGAATAAGTATTGTTGGGGGTATGAGGTTATTGTTAGGAGGAGGTAAGGTAGAGTGAAGAAAGAGTTGAAGAATGGTAAGTTGACCAGTATAAGATGAATTAACTGGTGAATGATAAAGGGGTAGGCGAGATGGGATTGTGATTGGATTGTGTAATTGTGGTAACTAAAGCGTTAATGGAGGGTTAGTTCAGGGATTGGGGAGAGCCGGTAATAGTACCTTGTATAAGGGTAAGGGAGAAAGGGGAAACTGTAGGAATTATGAGGGAATAAAGTTATTAGTGTTGTAGGGTATTTTTATATGCTGGATTTTTGGTCGAAAGAGTGCGTCGAGTGCTGAAGGACTGATTGGTGAAGAAAGGTGGTTTTAGGAGTGTAAGAGGGTGTGTGGATAAATTTCATTGAAAATGATTGAGAAAATGAGGGAGAAGAAGATAAATTATTATTTAGGTTTTATGGATTTGCAAAGGCGTATGATAGAGTTAATAGGGAAGTTTAGGTCAGGTATTAGTGGATGATATGGTGTTGGTTGGGTAGCCCCTTTAGATGGATATCAAAGAGTATGTATTAAGATAGTGAGCGGGTGTGTATGAAGTAAATGGTGTAATGTGATGTGGTTTAAGGATGTAATAGGGGAGTGGAGACAGGGTTGTGTTATGGGTCCTTGTTTGTTTATTCTATTTGTATATGGATTGGGTTATGAAAGAAATAGAGATGGGCGTGACAGAATATGGTGTTAGAATGTGGAGAATGGAGATGAGTGGGGGTGCCCTATCTATTATAGTTGTGGAATGGATTTGGTTCTGTGTAGGGAATATGAAGAAGTTTGTGAGAGGAATTGGGTAGATGAGATTTGGCTAGGGGTATGTTAATAGGAGGGGTTTGAAGTAGACGTAGATAAGATTAAAAAGGTTATGGTTGTGAGTGAGGAAGTCCTTCCATGTGTGTAGTTGATTGTTAGGATGGTTGTGCATGCGTGGATGCGAAGTGTAGTGAGTTTTTGAAGATATTCTGTTAGGTATGTGATTTGGGATTGAAAGGAAACGGATGATTGGGAGTGTTAGTGAAGGAAGTTTGTTGATGGAGGAAGGTTAGCTGGTAGCAATTCAAATCGTTGGTGATGGTAAAGGATAAGTCTTGAGTGCGCTAGGGTTTACATGAGGGGTATGTTGTTACTGTGTGTTAATTGTTATGGTAGTGAGACTCTATGTCTGGAATTAAGAGTATAGGATTACAGGTTCAATGTGTTCAGATGGACAATCTTGGGACGTGCTATGGTTGTGAGAAAAATTAATTAAATGAGGAATGAATTTATTAGAGAGTTGTGTGGTGTGAAGAAAGGAGTAAATTTGAAAGAATAATGAAAGTATGTTGAGAATGGTTGGTCATGGGTGACGGATGATATGATAGTGGTGTAAGCGGATGTAAGTGGTGAGTGTGTTGGGACGACCGGCATGGGAGAGCCGAAGAGATAATGTGGAGTCGAGTCGGGTGAACGAATGTTGAAAGGAGAGAATGTGAGTTTGGCAGAGGCGAGAATTAGGGTGCTTAATGAGAGTGAATGGCGGGGGTTTTTGTTATGGGGGATCATGGTTTTGTTGCCCCTGGGCCAAGGATGAACCCTTACGATTGACGATTACATAAAGTGAGGGCCGTGTTGGCGGTCCATGAAGGCTCTAGGTGATGTCTTTCTGTGACAGTTTTTCACTAATTAATGGGTACAGAGGGGGCGTATGGTGGGCTTCTTTCGACATTTGTTCATATTCTCGATACTGGCTTTTTCTTTTCGTGCTTGGTAGCGCACCTTATCCAGTCTTGAAAGAAGAGGTAGATAAGAAAAAAGAAAGAAAGAAATGATATGTATTATTATATATATATATATATATATATAGTATATATTATATTATATTATATATTTTAAGTTATTTATATATATTTATATAATTATATATATATTATTATAAATATTATATATGAGTTTCTGTTGTTATAAAGTTGATGTGTTCAGATGGGACAATCTTAGGGGCGATGCTAGGTGTGAGAAGAAGTTGTTAGTAGTGCAAAAGTGAAGCGATTGAAGTTATGTGTGAAGAAAGGGTAAATGAGAAATAAGATTGAAGTGTTTGAGGATGGTTTTGTATATGGAATGGATGAATGCAGTCAGGTTTGGTTAAGCGATGTATTAGTAGTGAGTGTGTTGGGAATGGACTGGCTGGAGACCGAGAAAAAGGTGGATCGAGTCAAGTGAGAATGTCTGAGGTAGAGAATGGTTGAGTTTGGCAGAGGCGCGAATAATAGGTGAATAATCGGCAGTGGAAATGCGGGGTTTGTGTGATGGAGTATCGGTTGTGGCATATCTGGGCAGGGATGAACCTACACTGTGACGATATGCTAGTGGGGGGTTCGTCGCGGTCCCGTGAAGCTCTAGGTGGTTTCTGACTGCGACGAGTTTCTCACTAATAGGTATAAAGGAGACGGTAAAGGCGGGCTTTCTTTTCGCTTGTGTGATTTCTTCTACTGCCTTTTCTGTTTCCAGTGCATGCTGCTCACCTTACGCCCAGTCTTGGGGAGGAAGGAAGGATAAGATGATGTTCATGTATAATAAAAATTGATATAACGGTATATATATTATATATATAGTATATATATATATATGATATATATATATATATTATATATATATTATTATCCTATATATATTATATAGTATATATATTATATATATATAGTATATATATATATATATATAATATTACTATATATATATATTATATATAATCAAGAATTGGAGGGGAGCAGTAATATTACATCTTTATAAGGGTAAGGGGATAAGATTAACTATAGGGGAATTATTGAATGTTGTAAGGAAGATATGTGCTGGTATTGTGGTTAAAAGAGTGACTGAAGGATTGACTGGCAAAGAACACGGTCCATTTAGAAGTGGTAGAGGATGTGTAGATAAAATTTTCACATTGAAACAAACTGAGAGGGAAGAGATACACAATTGTTATTAGGTTTTATTTTATTGCAACAGGCGTATTATAAGCAATAGAGACGACTGTGACAGGTATTAATGATATGTGTTGGTGGTAGGTTTATGAATGGAATTGAAAGAATTTACGTCGATAGTGAAGCGTGTATAGAAATGAATGGAGTCGAGACTGAATGGTTTATGTTAATAGTGGCTAATTAATTTGTATATGAATGGGTGGTGATGAAAGAATTAGAGATAGGGGTGGTAAATGAAAGTGTTTGATTGATGAAGATTGGAAGAGAGTGAGGGGGTTCCTTGCTTATTGTAAACTGATGATTCGGTTTTGTGTGGTGAATCTGAAGAAAGTTTGAGAGGATTGGTAGAGGAGTTTGAAAGTAAACGTAGATAAGAGTAAGGTTTAGTAGTGAGCGAGGAAAAATCAGCGGTGTGATGTCATGTTGGATGGTTTTCAAATGGAACAAGTACCCGAGTTTAAATATTTAGGCTATATGCCGGATGAAAAGGGAACTGATGATAAAGTGTACTAGGAAAATTGTGAATTTTAAGAAGGTGTAGCTGGTGCAATTTGATCCTTGGTGGATATGAAGGGACTAAGTCTTGAGTGCGCTAGGGTTTTACATGAGAGTTGTTGTTACCGGTGTTAATGTATTATAGTGACTATGGATGGAATAAGATATAGATTAGTGTAAATCTGTTCAGATGGAAATTTCTTATGGGGTGTGTAGTAGGTGAGATGAAGAATTGTAAAATGAGGATGAACGTGTTAGGGAGCTGTGTGGTGTGAAGAAGGGCATAAATAAGAAAATAAACGTGTGTGTGTATTAAGATGATTTGGACAAATGAAGAGGATGGAAGATAGTCAGTTGGTTAATCGGATGTATAGTGGTGAATGTCCTGGAAATTGACCGGCTGGGTGACCGAAAAAAAAGTAGATTGAGTCAGTAAAGGAATGTCTGTCTGATGGGAAGGGAATGGTGAATTTGGCAGAGGCGAGAAGAAAGGTGATAATAGGAGTGAATTGGCAGGATTATGTGAGGGAGTATGGTTGTGGGCCGCTTGTCCCAATGATGAACCTTGCATTGACGAGATACCACAGTGAGAGTCAGTCGCAGTCCAGTGAAGCCCTAGGGTGGATATTTTTGACTACGACATCCTCTCACTTAATGGGATGGTAGGGGAAGGGGGGGAGGGGGAGGTTCCTTTCGACTACATCATGCTTTTCTACTACTTTTCTGTTTCCGGTGTATGCTGCGCATCTCAACCCCAATCTGGGGAGAGGAGATAATAATAATAATAATAATAATAATAATAATAATAATAATAATATAATAATAATAATAATAATATTAATAATATAATAATGAATAATAATAATTATAATTATAGATTATAATTATAATAATAATAATAATAATAATAATAATAATAATAATAATAATAATAATAATAATAATAATAATAATAATAATAATAATAATAATAATAATAATAATAATAATAATATATACTCAAAACAACACTAGTAATAATGTAGTGATGTAATAATCATTTTATGCTAGTACAGTCACAAAATATTTACCATACAAATCGCCAGTTGGGGTGAAGATCAAGTTCTTTGTCTTTTGGCGGACATCAACAAATTCTGCAGGAAGAGTTTCTCCACTAATGCTTTCGATTCTTTAAACATAAACATTACATAATTAATATTATAACTTAAATATAACAAAATCTGTAAATAGAGGGTACAGGGTTAAAGTGGACCAAGTCCCCGAGTTAAATTCATGAAAATGGGTTTTCGACTTAACTGTAATTTGATGTAATTAATGCGGCGATCTGCTGCCATCTGGCAAACAAAATTTAAATTAGGAACCTGGTCCTATATTACACTGAAAAATATTAATAGTTTTACTGTTATGCCAGCTGCAGTCGAAATGATCAAAAATTGACTTGGTTAACTTTAATTCTGAATCTTTCAAATGTCTCTTTTAAATATTACTTTACACACACATAACGAAAAAAAAAGGATAAATCAATTGTAACAAAAAAAATAAACAAATTCCTATTAAAATCCAATATGAAAATCAATTGGAAAACTCTGAACTTTCCAATATACCAATTTCTTCAAAACAAAATTTTCCTAATGATCTGTCAAAGTAGAACAATTGGAGTCAAAGGAGATTTTACTCTCCATCAGCGGGATTCGAACATTGGACTCCGCGTCGCTGAGTAACAATGACCGGAGCTTTATCCACACCAATGGCTCGTCACAATTGAGGGTATCAGAAGCAAATCTCAAATACGACAATGCTCGAGGTGCGAACTCAAAAAATAAATGTTAAGGGGAATGTACGTGAAAAAAAAGGGGAAGTAGGTGTACGTGAAAAGTGGGAAGGGAGATTTACATGAAAAAATGGGGAAAGGATAAATAGACGTACGTGAAAAGAGGGGAGGGGGATATACGTTAAAAAAAAAGGAGAGTGGATACGTAAAAAAGGGGGTGTATATGTACCCGAAAAAATAATAATAATAATAATAATAATAATAATAATAATAAAGTTAGGCAAGCATCAAACTGATTAATGTCTTTAAACTGTGATATCTTTAAATATTACTTTAAAACAAAATTACCAAAAATAAATAAATAATTCAGTGTGAAGTAAAATTTAACTAAAAATAAAATAAAAAAAGTGACAAAATTACAAAAAAACTGAGAAGCATACAATGAGGTATACATTAACCGTCGAATTACAGTTAACCACTACTCACGAGCCGAGCCCTTTCAAGGAGGGGGCGGAAAATAAAACATGGAAAAACCCACCAAATCCCCAGCCTAAGGCAAAATCTCTCAGGTGAGCGCAGACGTGAGTTTAAAGAGGAAGATTAAAGAGTAGCTGGAAAACAGAAGGCAAGGAGTTCCACAGAAGTAGCTGGGAGCAAAGTGAGGCACCAATAACGAATTGTAAAAGTCCAGGGCCTCTCCGATACTCATGTATCCAAGTGGCGAGATACGGCACCCTTGTAATGCGAGGGCGACGCTGAGGTGGAATGCGAGCGGCCAACCCTTCAGAGCATCCACCGGCAGGGCACCTATAGAAAGAAATAGCGCGCCAACGCCACGTGCCCGCAAAGATAGAGGGCCGTGAGTTTGAAAGTAAATAGTTTATTAGCCTCTTCATGACTCAACCCTACCCAATAGAGCGTGAGCCGGGTGCCCTCCCCAAATGCAAAACAAGGGCGAATAAGGCCCTGATATAACTGGAGTAGCTGTGTAGAGGAAAAAAATTCTCGCAACCTGAACAGAACTCCCAGCTTCTTTGAGGGCACCTTAGCAAAACCATTTGAAACATGAGGTTTCCAAGACAATTTGTTGCTTATGTTAAGACCAAGAATGTTTAAGTTTGTTATTCACAGAAGAGACGTTAGAGCCGTCGAAGGAAGTTGGGAGGGTAGTTTCTTTGGTTATGGAGATGTATGAAGCCGTTTTTAAATATTGAATTTTGCTAAGGTTTGAAAGTGACCCCAATCGGGAACCCTGTATCCAGATCGGAAAGAAATTGAACGGGAAAGCAAAGACGAGAGGCAACTCTAGAAGCAAAAGAGGGAGCAGATTTGAAATGAGTAGAAGAGGGGAGAGCCTGTCAATGGCATAAGAGTGGAACAGAGTTGGGCACAGCTGAGGAGAGATCACTGATGAAAAGTAGGAATAAAGTTGAGATAGAAACAGAACCCTGAGGAACACCACAATTAACGGGAAGGGAGAGGTCGCTCCATCAACGAGTACTGATATGGCGATCTAAAAGAAAACTAGACAAGAGTGGCAAAAAAGCAGGAAACCCAAATTAGCGTGAGTTAGGGAGCAGTTACACGCTGAAACCCTGTCAAAAGCTGGCGCCAAGTGCCACCACCAAGACTCCCATGGTCCCTAAGGGCAGAAGACAATAAATAAGTTAGATAGAAAAGTATATCACCAGTTGACTTCGATCGACGAAATAATGATGATCTGGAAAGAAGCGGGAATGACCCAGACATGATAACGCAGGAAAGGGCTAAGAAGAGTTTCAAAGATGATAGAATACAAGAGAGCTACATAAATAGTTTGAAGGATCAATGACTCACCCTTTTTCGGGATCACCGGTTGGACATATGCGCGCTTCCAGCACTGAGGAAAAGTATTAGTATTAAGACATAGAGAGTAGGGTTGAACGAGGACAGGCGCCAGCTCAGAAGCACACCTCAAAACACGGGGAGGAATGCCATCCGGGCCATTAGCCTTCCTGGCGTTCATAGATCTCAGGATCCCATGCACACGATCATGTGTAATCACAGGTAAATACATAGGACACCTGAGAGAGAAGGAGTGGGAGGAGGGATGCCAGAATCGTCAAGGGTAGAACAGAGTTGGGAGTACAGCTGAGGAGATCGTTGATGAAAAGTAATAAAGTTGGGATGAACAGAACCTTGCGGAACACCACCAACAGGAAGGGAGGAAGAGGTCGCCCCATCAACGAGTGCTGATATAGAGCGACGGAAAGAAAAACTAGAGTAAAGAGAAGAGGAAACCCGTAAAAGGAAGGGGGAGAGAGTTTAGAGAGCAGTGACGCGCCAAACCCGGTCAAAAGTTTTGGATATGTCAACGGGGCATTCCCAGCGTCCCTAAGGGCAGAAGAAAATAAATCAAAGATAGGGAGTATGTCACCAGTTTCACTTCGAGCGACGAGCTAAGTGCACCATTGATGATCTGAAAGAAGGGGAATGACTCGGTGATGATGATAATGAGAGTTAAGAAGAAATAAAGATTTTAGATAGAATATGTAAGAGAGCTATTATAGGGCGATAGTTTGAAGAATCAGAGCGGCTATTTTCGGAATAGGTTTGACATATGCGCGCTTCCAGTACTGAGGAAAAGTAGTATTAAGCATTACAGAGTAGAGTTGAACGAGGACAGGCGCCAACTCAGAAGCACACTCCCTCAAAACACGGAGAGAGGAATGCCATCTGGGCCATTGGCCTTCCGGATAGAACTCGGGATCCCATGCACACGATCATGTAAAATCACAGGTAAAGACATGGGAAACCTGAGAGAGTGAGAAGCATTAAAGTAGGAGTGAGGGATGCCAACTGTCAAGGTAGAACTAGATGAAAAAGTGAAAGCCAGTTAGATTGGCCTTTTCGTAGAGTTAGCAACAGAACCGTCAGATCGAATAAGAGGAGGAATGGGGCAGATTTACAAAAGCTGTTAGAGATGTTTTTGCAAGTGGGCCGTACTTATCGCAAGTGAAGTGGCGCACGGTAAACGCGAAAGGTTTCACGATAAATGCGAAACGGTTAAACACCAACCCGAACTGAACGAAAAAGTACAAC
>JABUQX010032317.1:0-30167 GCA_015478945.1 Trachelipus rathkii
GAGTGGTGTAGACAGTCTTAAATTACGAGATAATTTGGGTATAAGAAATTACCGATTTAAGAGGATAAGACTATTAGTATTCATTATGAGTATATGTTAAATTGTGTGTGAGATAGTAAAAATATTTACATAATATAACATTTACACTATCATATGAGCCCTAAAAGTTCCCCAACTATACGGGTATTGCATAATAATGAATAGGGTACTCGATAAATATCCAAATTATACCTTAGAGTCGTTTATTCTAGGTATTAATACTATAGTATACGTATATATAATACTATATTATTTGTAGTGTAGTATAGTGCGCTGTATATGGTATATTTATTTCGGTATTGTATTTTAATTTTTCGTAGTAGGATTTATATCAACATCACTATAATATGAGTTAATGAAATATAGTAGCTAAATAATTTCCGTTATAACAAATATCACACTAATATATATTAAGGAAATTATTATGAGCAAACCTTACTTCATAGTACAATTTAAGCGGAAATAATCCCGTTATGTTTATGTTAGAGGTTATATACTCACATTATATATAGTAATATATTTTATTTTATACGATTTTGGTATGTAGCGCGAGTTTATATTAACTAGCAAAACGAACGTACAAACCTATTAATATATATAATAGTATATATATATTATACTATAACTATACTTCACATAATAGCCATTATTTCACGGTTCAGTGAACAGGAAACCGTCTCGCCTCAAGATGGTAAAAAATTTTAGTATCACGACAGATTAACAAGTTAGCTGCTTCCATTCTTTTTGAAATATGTTGCTCCTTGGAATGAATTTAAATTTTATTCACATATTCTTGAGTTTATAACATTAAGGTTTTGTAGCTTGGAACTAAGATGAGATATGGAAATTTTACTCAGATATAAACTCCTTCTTAAATTTATTATATATTATTAAAATTGAGATAAGTTATAAAATTAATTAAATTATAAAAAATGTTAGGATTATACTGATCGTTTTTAACGACTCACAAATGCAATTACCTGCGGAAATAATAAATTCATAATTTAAATGCTCATTTATTTATATAGGTTAAATAATCAACTCTATAGGTTATATATATATAATATTTTTATTAATTGAAACTATTTAGATATATATTTATTATTTTACTTCTTGGCAATCTAATCCTTCGGTCGGAATGATATTAAAAATTTTAATCTAAGAAAATTTTTTATATATAGGTAAAAACTTATGTATTTGTAGCAGTACTCTATCTGTGTTCTCTTATTAGCCACATTATGACAGCTGAAAATTTGAACAGTTTTTTTTGTGAACAACATTAAATTGTATTAGTGGTGTCTCACCTATACCCTTATCTATTGATACTCATAGCGACTTTGCACTTATATATATATACTGGTGATAAATGAATTTTTTAACGTGAGTAAGATGAGATTTCGCTCACGAATCACCTCTTAACGTCATAAATTTCTCTTATAAAACTTAAACAAAAATTAGTTGGAGAGAGTTTTACACATACTTACTTCTTATATGTCACTTCTTGAACACCTGACTTTGTAGTACCAATTAAAAAAAAAACGAAGAACTTAAGAAAAACACATACTATTATATAAATTTTCGATCTATATATATTTTTATAACGAAGAGTAAAAAAAGTATATAATTATAAATATATACACATTTACTTATTTATGAAAATGTCATATTCTGTCTTTTGTTTTTTCTCTTGTGGCATAGAATCGAATTTCGAAATTAGTTTTACGCTATCACATATGTTTTATGCAAAATGTTGTTTTTTTATAATTTAAAGAATTTAATAATTATATGTAAGTTTATTAACATCCTTCAGATTTAAAAAACTACATTTTCCAAAAAACTGTGATAGCGAAAAACGAATTTCAAATTCGGATTCCATGAACAACAAGTACCGCCAGAATATGACTTTCACATCTTTGCGTAATTTTGGCTGTTGAACATTGTAATTAATAAATAAATTTTCATTTTCCCGCATTAAAATATCCGCTGATTTCAAAAATGTGTATTCAATCTGGCTATATCGTAGTTTTTTAGATACAGGTGTCACTAATCGGGATTAACCCATGATATATATATAATATATATATATAGTAATATATATTATCACAATATATTATATATTTTTGAGGAATATAATGATAATTATATATATATATATTATATATATAATATATATTATTATATTATTAATATATATATAATATTAAGTATATATATATATATTATAGTCTCATTTACGTTATTAATATACGATAGCAATATATACTAGTGCTGTATAAACCTATATCTATATATATCTAATCAAAAATCTATAGCTTTCTCAGTGAATGGTTGTATCTATGATAGCTCAAATAAAACTTATTCAATCAACTACCTATAAACACCATACTAACTTTTACAGCTCATGGCGGGACATTTTTTACGTGATATATATTATAATATTAATTTATATTATATTAATATATTATAATATATATATATATAATTTAATATATTTATATATATATATTAATATATATATAATATATTATATAAATATATATATAATATATTAATATATTATATATATATATTAATATATATTAATTAATATAATTATCATATAATATATATTAATATATATTAATATATATATATTAATTAATATTATATATTATTATATATATTATATATATATATATATATATTAATATATATTATATATTATATAGTATACTATATATATTAATGATAGTATATATATATTATATATATTATTATATATATATATATATATTAATATATTATATATAATATTATATATATATTATTATTTATATATCTATATATAATATAGTAGAAAATCAATTTAAAGACTCGACAAAGATGTTGATGGTATTAAACTTATGAGTGAGGTATAATATAATAGGAGTTAATTACGTGGCAAATATATTTTGTATTATTAAAATACATCCAGGTAGAGCATTACCGATACCGACGAGAGAATACGATACTTACTTAATTATATACTTATACTTATAAATATCTCACTATATAGATATATATACCTACTATTGAGAATAAACTAGAGGAGTTTAAACTCTAAATTTCTTCCTATTATACTATATATATATATATATATACATATCAATAAAATCGATATATAGGATATACCTCACTGAGATATGACTAAACCAGTACCCTGAGTGATTAATCCTATTATATATATATTTATATGTATAGTCGTTGATCTGCATTGCAAAAATTTGTTATTATAGTTCTGTACTATATATTTAATATTATATATATATATTAATATTGATATATTATTAATATATATATATATATTAATATATATATATATATACTATATATATATAATAATATAATGAATAATATAATATATATATATTATAATAGATATATATTTATTTATATGTAATATATATATATATATATATTATAATGAATAAAATAAAATAATTTTATATATATTATATTTAATATATTATATATTATATATATATATATAACTAATAGTTTATAAGGTATATATATATATATATATATTTGAATTATAACCTAGAGATAAAGCAGTTTGGAGGATACATATATTACTTTATGTATTTTTATTATATTACTATTATATGATATATATGAGACTAACAAACTTATTTGAAAGAGATTATATTTTAACTAGTTTAAAATGCAATACAGCAAATTTGGATCGCCCTTAAATACATATGGGAACAGAACATTATCTTTCTTGTGTATATTTCGTTTTAATTTCATATTATGTATGCTAAGGGTAATGTATAGATACGAATTTATGTGAGATGATTGATCACAGATGTGGATAAAGTGTGTGAATAAGAGTATTCGTTATGAAAAAGTTCGATATATATGTATAACGATTGTGAGTAGGGGAACTGGTATTTGTGTTTACATACAATTCGAGAGGCGTATGTCTTACTTCACTACTCACCTATACAAAATAAAACCTAAATAGAAACCGATACAAAAAAGTTTTGTTGCTTTAGTTAAATTTAATAGTAATTATTCCATTTCTTTAAATGAAGATTTAAAAAATACCTATAATAATAAAAATTTAAATGAAAAGCCACTAATTGAGGGTACCTACCTAGTAGATGTAGTCCAAGTTAACCTAAAACAATTAATCAACTATATAAGCATAATAATTAAATTAATAAAAAGGGGCCGACTAATTAGGCCCTCGATGTTAAAATTCTGGCAACTCACAATTCATTATACATGTAATAAATTAAGAACATATAATTCAGAAACCGAAATAGGAGTAGCTACTCTAATTAGTAATATGTCTACTAAGTCAACTAAACCAAATATATATTAATAATTAATAAATGAATAATAATTAAAGAGCTGCATGAACCCCTCTAGATTAGATGATTTCACTAGTCCACAATAAATACTTAATATATATATACTATTATATATAAATATATAAGAATAATATATATTACTCATACTAGGTAATAGAAGTCCAGCATGGTCTTAGATTATAGAAGGGTTATTCTTATCCCCCTCCCCCCCAGACATTATTAATAATATATTTTTTGTAGATTAAGGCGTCGGCATTGGCCCTCTAGAATTTAATATAAAATTTTTATTAAATTTCTATGAAATTAGTTAATCTATTACAATTTCTTAAAAATTGTATGAGGGGTAAGGAAAGTCAATCACAGTTCCAATATATAAGGGTTTAGGGCTTTTTCGCAATAGCCTTTACCTATCTCATTTTATGGATCTTACTTGCTCATAAGTAGTTTCCAGATTACCCTCACACTTTAGGGACTGATTTGTGAATAGAAGGAGCACAACAAAATGATAATATATATAGTGCCCAAATTATGTTTAGCGCGGCCATAATTGTTAGGCTCCTCTGGTTATTCTAAATATTATGTATTACTTCAAAATTTGTTATTTTACATATGTTCGGATCCTCGAGTGTGGAGGGAGAGTCATAGATCGGTATCCTGGAGATTTAGATGTCAAAGACATGCCTTCAGCTCCTCTGCGAGTTAGAAGCTTTCTTAAAAGCGGTTAAACAATTACAGAAATTTACCGGTATTTAGCCATATCGATGGTTTAATGGCTAATGCGCTTCACTTTTGTCATAACATACCTATTAATGGGTATTAGGTTATCAAAACACACACTCTAGGGACATATTGAAAAATTTATTACTATTAATTTTTTAATAGAGAGTTAGTATAGAATACCCTGGGACATTATTTCAGAGAGTGAGCGAGTAGCCATATACATATTATATATGCGGGGTTATACTCAAATTTAATTAAAATTTAATAATTTTATTTAACCTGGTCCGATTCTGGTTAAACTATTTATATAAGTACCTTAAAAGGAACCTGGCTATCTTACAGTTATTTAATTCTTTTAATTTTATAATAGAGTTTGAAGAGGTAAAACTATTCGAGATCAGGCTATATGAATTATGAGATATATATATTCAATTGTGGCTTTATTATTATTTTTAATTTATTATAATTATTTTTTTTTTTTGACATGGGTTGACAAAGTGTCTACGACCATTTATTAATAGAGGATCTAAATAGCCGACTAGGTTACTTTTAACGATATACGGATAAATTATCCGAATTTTTATTTCGATTTTATGATAATAGTGCAATTATTATGATGTGACTGGTGAGGGGGTTTTGTATTCCGAGAGACGAGACTCGATTTTCTTATTTTTTTAACGTAAAAAGTACAGGCGAAGACTTAAAAAATTCGCAAGGACGCGGAGAGTCTTCAGGGGTCTCATTTACCTCTCGGCAATCTGTCGGTGTGAGTGTGACCGTTGACCGTTGCTGCTCGAGGCCCCTGAAAAAAGAGATTTTGAGCCAACTCTCGTGAGCTATACAACATGTCGATCGGAGTTTATACTAGGCACGGTGAACTGCTAGGCGCCTGCGCACCGTCGTAGTGGTTCTAGAGTATTTATTTCAACTCTCTATGTGATTCTTGTAAATTAAGACTCAGTAGCCTTTTAAAGAGCGCAGTATCGAGAGGAGGAAAAATATATATTCTATTAACTATAATAATGGAGTGAGAGTATTGTAATTAAAATAGTATGTATTAGCTTAGTATATATATTATATATATTATTTTTTTAATTTAATTTAATATATTTTATGTGATTTATAGATATTTAAGGTCTCAGGGGCACCCTTTTACTCACAATATCAGTGATATTATTTATTTTAAGTGATATTAATTATCTTTAGTTTTATATTAATTTATAATTATTGATATATATATAGGTTGACTATATTAATAACAATATTATCTATAATATGTTAATAAGAGCAAAATGAGCGGTCTTATATCTTATAATTATATATTTAAATTTATTTCCTCACGATTGTTAGTTGACTTAGGTACGACATATAATTCTAATAAAATTAATATATGGAACATTAGCGGTATTTCTTTTATTATAATTACACTTATTTTTTATTATTTAGGGTATGTTACTTAATAGGGTAACTCAATATTCTTAGAGAGGGGATTATTTAGCATAGCTTCTTTAAATTATAATTAATACTATTTAATCTCTGAAATCACAACATATAATTTGAGTAAGTATATTATCGGCATATTTAACACTTTATACTTATTGACTATATCATCCCAAGTCCACCGATAATAAATAAGAATAATAATCTATTAATGAGAATGACCTGCTAAATTAGGTTTTCTATTACTAGTATAGTAATACTGAGTCCCAGTCAACCAACAAAAAATAGTAAATAAGAAAGATGAAAATCATAATATAAAATAAATTTATTGCCGGCCCGCGTACTTGCGAACGCTCCTAAATACTTATATTTATTATTTATATACTATATACTATATATTATATGACTACTATATATATATATTATTATACTATTATATTTATGTATATAGTAGATAGTAATACTATAGAAATGTCCAGGTCAAACTCCCATTAAATTAAAGTGAAAGATATATTAATAAGAATGACTCCGCTTAGAGGTTATAGTACACACCTAGAGCACTATGAGGTTTATCTAGACTCGATTCACTCACTAAGCCACCGATAATACGTTGATATGTATATATATTAATATATATTATATATATAGTATATATTATGATATTATATATAATTATATATATACTTTATATAATAATATTATATAATATTTATGATATATTTAATATAATTGAAATATAATTGAATATCATAATATATTATTTATATATAGTCTATATAATATAAGTATTATATCTATATATATATAGTTAACCTATAGGGTCATATATATTATTATTATAGTAAGTAGTGGTAGCAGAAGATATAATATCACTATTAATTATAATAATCTTAATAATAATATAAATAATTAACGTAAACCGCATTGTTATACTTGTTAAATAAAGCCTGTCAGATAAGTGTCCCAATGATCAATTTACACAAAATACTACAATAATACTAAATAAGGAATAAAAAAATTCTTATATAATTATGCGTGCAAAGTATCTTACGAAATTTTGATGACTAGAGTGAGGGACGAGGCATATACCCAATAGTTCTAAGTTATATAGTATAGATTATACCTCTAACCGCTATGTATATAATTATATAATATACATATAAATGAAGTTTATTGATTAAATGATTTGTAGGTGTCATATATCATTATATAATATTCTATGCAGTTAGCCTATATAATATATATATAGATATTTGACTGATAATAATATAAATACTAAATACCAAAATTGATTATAGCTTATTTATTGCATACTTATTCTAATAATTTAATAGACGGGTTAGTGAGATTTGACTACGTATAGCATTATAGTGTTATATATTTATATTATCACTTGAGTGTCTCACTCACGTCGGTTAGTATTACATTCTTTTTTATTACTATGTATATATATATATTAAAGCAGATAAATAATTTTATTATATCAAAATTTTCGAACGAGTTAAGAATTTATTAGATACTACTTATGGTACTTTATTACTCACACAAAATACTTAAACACCAGTAAATCAACCTTTAAGATTTGCAATTCACCAATATAATATTATAGAAATGATAATGTTACACATAGATATTATAGTAGTTCCATCTTCTAAAATTAGTAAAAGAGATAAGTTTAACTTAATTATAGTTTTAATGCAAATTTTTTGACCTATGTTTTTATGCTGGTCACTTAATTTCAGCTATTAAGATTTCTACAATATTTATTCATGATATCGATCACATTTTTTTTTTCTTAATTTGTTGATTTTGAAATGAAAAATAGCGATATACAAATTATTTTTATTTATTTGTGTTTTATCGGGTAGATAATCGGGATGATTGAATATATATAAATATTTTTATAATATATAAGGGAGTCATTATTATATTGATAGTTACCAGTAGATATCTTATGCACATTTTTTAACTTTAAGTCATTTATATCTATTGGTATATATTCTTAGCAGTCGGGTTTTGTCCAATTCACCTGAGGGCCAAATTCAGGAAAAAAAATTTCGAAAGATTTTCTGTAGATATATTTCTTTTTCCATTTTAGTAACAAATAATTATATAATATATATATATATTATATTTTAAAGAGCTGTATATCGGGCGTAACTTTTTACCTATCCATACATATATATATATATATATATATATATATATATATATATATATTATATATATATATAAATATATAAATAATTATATGATAATATTATATATATATATGATATATATATATTATATTATTTATAGTATTATATATATTTATATGTATATATATATAGTACTTATAGGTATATTTATAATGAGGTATTAGAGTTATTATGAGGTAAAATAGTATTTAAATACCGCTAACTACCTTACTTAGAACATTAATAATAATATTTTAGTCAATCTTAATGCGTTTTGAGGTGAGTTTTATCACCATATCGGTTTATAGATCCAAACACAATTTTCTTTAATTTGAGAATAAATGTACAATAAAACTTAATTTGAGTGATAATAATAATAATCAATACACTAACTTTATTTAAAAATATTTATATATAAAAAATAAAGAAGTACTAATTATTAATATTTTAAACGTCTAGTGTAAGCTAACGTTAACTTAACTTAACCTTGCTGAACAATAACCAAACTTATTTAAGTGTAAAGTGTATAATGTATTTTACTGGTATGATTATATATATTAAGTCGCATTAAAACCTATATGAAAATGAATGAAAGGGCACTTAATTTAAAAAATACTTATATATTTAAATGAAAAAATTAGACAAAGTTAATTTATTCAATAAAGGAGTCCATTCCAGTGCAAAATTGTCTTGTAAAAGCTCATTACACATTTATAAAAAATAGATTAATATACTAAGAATATACATACTTTGCAATTGATCTTACGTTTGGTCAATACAAACCGACCTAAACTTTGGCCACCTACTCATAATCGTAAAATACAAGCATTACTTTGTTCCGTGGAAAACTTCAATCACATCAAGTTATACATCAAGACAACAGGTTGTTAGCAGCTTTGTCTTGGTGAATTTATTGAAGTAAAATATAATAATATATATAGATACAAATAAAAGACCTATAGTATTATATATATGATATATATAATATTATACTATATATATATACAGTATATATTTATTTATATAATACTTATATACCCTATAATATATTATATATATAATTATATCATATATATATATATCTTGTATCATTTATCTATATATATAATATATATATATATAAGTTATATACTATTATATATATATATATATTAATATATTATATCAATTAATTATATATATATAATTTATTAATATTATATATATATATACTTAATATATTATTATTATATTTATATATAATATTAATAATATATATATTATAACTATAAATATATTATAATTTATATATAATATATATGATATATACTTATATATATTTAATATATATATATATAATATATAATATATTTAATAATATATATATATATCTTAACCCCTTTGGCTTTTGCAGCTCGGTAGGAATAAATAATCAACCAAATAAGCTATTATAAGCTAATTTGAACGACTGACTATGAGTATATTATGAGTAAAAAATATTATATAGACTGACCATGTCGTGAGTTACATACCTCATATTAATATATATTATATATTATATATCTATTAATTAATTAGTAAAGTATTAATGATAATTAAGATAGTATATTATATATAATACTACTATATATATTATATATTATATATATATAATATTATTATATATATATATATATAGTATATTAATAATATATATACATTAATATTATATATTAAATTAATATATATATTATACTAATTATATTATATATATATTATATATATATATATAATATAATTATGATATATTATATATATATATTATAAATAATATTATTAGTATATTATATATATACTATTAACTATACTATTAATATATATTATAATGTAATATATATTATATATTATATATATATATATATTATATATATAAATCATATAATAGTATATATAATTATAATATATATATATCTATCTATCATTTATATTAATAGTATATTATATTATTATAATTATATATATATATATATATGATATATATATAATAATATATTTTGTATATATATATATTAATTAGTATTATTATATATAGTATAATACTGTATATTAATATATTAATTAATATAGTACTATATATATAGTATATATTAATTATATATATATTATATATGATAAATATATATAATTATAATATATCATTAATTATATATATTACTTATACTAGATTCCATGGTTCATGAAGTGATTCGAAGTGGAAAACAATGAACTAGTGAGACTTATACGTGAACTCACCTTAACGCTAACTCACACTTAACCTAACTCATTACGTAATGAGAAACCTCAAATCACTAACCTATAAGTAACCTATATCCCAAACCTAACGTAAGCTTAACCTAATAGCGTTAATATATTATATATAAGCTATATATAATATATATATATATATATATATTATATTATAATATTAATTATATATTATAATTAATAAATTAATTATAGTAATATATTAATTATAGTAATATATTATATATTAATTATAATAAATAACTTTTGCTATATAATATATTATTATAAATATTAATATATAATATATATATAATATTATCTAAGTAGTATAATCATGGTGAACGTATATACTATGGGGTAAGGTAGGTAGTATGAGTATAGGGTTAGGTAGCTCTTACTTACAAAATATTAATTTATATTATTAGTTGTCTTTTATAAATAAATTAAAATTGTCAAACTAAATGAAATTATTAAAAATTTTAATATGAAGTTAAAAAAATAAACTAATTTATAAAAAAATTAAAAAAAAAAAAACTTACTTCAATAAACTAATTATAACTATAATTAAATATATTATTAATTTGGAAACTTTTCGCTCCTTTACCCTATACTATTCCTTATTAAAAAGCGAGCTTTTTATTTGTTATCTAGGTCGAGTATTCGATTATTTTATTAAAGATAATATTTAATTTTGATTTATACTTTTCCTTTTAGTTTTTATTGTTTTTATTTCACAATTAAAAATAGTAGAGATCGAAGAGACTTTTAAGTAATTATGGGCTGGCAAGATACAGTAAATAGTTTTTAAAGTAATAGTCATACCTGTTAACAATCTTATGAACGAATTGCCAGAACATTAGAAATAAAGAGAATAAGAATCCACATGGAACTATCGAGAGAGAGAGAGAGAATTAAATCTCACTCGCCTTGTGACAACACACTATTATTAGGATTTTAGGTTCAACATATAATTATGAAACTTTTTATTATCTAAATGAAGTTCTTTGTAAAAAGTCTTAGTTTTTTCTTCGTTCACTCATATGTAACATGACACAAATATATATATATATATATATATATATTATTATATATTTATATATATATACTATATATATATAAATTATTAATTTTTCAACATTTCGAAAATTGCTTCAATATTTTATATATAATATATATATATATATATAAAAATCAAATTAATATCTATATATTATATATATATATTAAATATATATATTAATAATATATATATACTATATATATATATATATGTCATCAAACATACATATCCGCTCTCCACCTAATATACTTTGCAAGAAAATATATCTACAGTATAAAAATAATATTCTTAAATTATAAAAACCAATAATTTATAATGAAAAAGGCAGACATGGCACACTATATTCTATCAATGACTAAAACTGAGTTGTTTAAATAAAAAAAGAGAGAGACACCAGCCATAATAAGGCACTGCGCATGTATCAAAAGGTACGTACTCTCACCTTTTCTCTTAACGAGAGCTATAAGAATATTCACAGTTGTATTCAATTGATTTATAATACGTTATATTAATATGTGAAACACTCATCTCTTCTATAATCATAAACCCTCTTAATCTATGTTACTTATTGTGAGGATAAAAACTTATACTCACTTCTTTCATATATAAATAACATACGTTTTAAAGAAGGTCAAAAATAGAAATATACATTTATACATAATCCTTATTGTGTGGGAGAACATATGTATAGTGAGAAACCTATTTAGAATCTGAAAAGTTTTATTTTTATATATTTAATTGATGAGTTGAAAAATAACAACTGTAAGTTTTTAATTTTGGTGTATATTGAGTGAATTATCTTCCAACCTAAAAATCAAATGTTCTCGTAGGTAAACACACATAAAATAAAAGATCAAGTATATTTATTAATATATATGGCTATAATATAAGGCACATACAATTCCCTCAATATTATGATAATATCGGTGACAAGGATATTATTTGTAAGTAACAATTGCTTAGTATTGAAGAGGATGTATCTCAAGGTCATTTCTGTTTCTGATATATATAATTTTTACTATATTTATTCTAAAAAATATAATATATATCTTTTAAGATCAGAAAAGTTGTTAAGTTTTTTAAAGAAAATTGTTTACTTGAGCAATTCTCTGGTTTTAAAATGCCATTATTCTTAAAGATATTTATTGATTTTCATAAACTATTAACTTTAATATCTTACTTATCTATGGTATTTAAATAATATTATTTTTAATGAATAAATAAAAAAATTTTTTTCATAGAATAATAATTTTATTCAAAATACTTTTCATAATATTTATCAACATCAATTTTTACCATTAATATATTAATTAAGAATTATAATAATAATAAATATAAGGTGAGATTCCTAATAATATGATAGGAAATAGTCTCCAGTTGGATTTAATTTAGGACACTAGTATTATACATAAAGTGGTAATTTCTAGCATAACATTTACATTTTTACAATTAACATCACATTCTTTGTTATTTAGAGTGAGATAAAATATTTAAATATATATAGTAGATGTTCAGGCTAAAGAATTTAATAGTATAATCAATAATATGGTTAACAGTTATAATGAGTCCACATGATACTTTTTCGAGTGTTTTGAGGCCCATATAAATAAATAAAGTATTATAAATAAAGAATTAATATTTCTCATATAGATTATAATTATATGGGTCCCTAAAAATAATAAAGAATAAATCAATTAATACTTTAATTCATTTAAATACACGAGGAATAATCATAAAGGAATATGAAATCAAAGCGCAAAGATTAGTTGAAAGTCTGGGTTCTCATCATGGCACTCCCGGATGAGATGTGTAAAGATGGACAATAATTCGTCCACGATGCCATCAGTTCCATCATGTAGAGTACACTCGAGACACTCAACCTCTAAAATTGAAATTAGAATATAACTATCAAATAATCACTCTCTCTTCATCTCGATCTTTCTACTACATACATTATGCTACACTCTAATATACTATTATTAATATAGATAATATTATATATATATTAATAGTTATATATTTTATTATAATGAATATATAGTATATTTAATAATATAAGATAATTATTTAAATATAATATATAATAATATAGTATATAATTATATATTATTAATTATATATTAAGATATATATAATAATATATATATATTATATATATATCATATATAATAATTATATATATGAATATATTATTATATATAATATATATATTATTATATTATTGAAATTTAATACTCTAATGAATGTTAATAAATGTAATTTTTAAAAAGATCAAACAAAAATGTGTTAAACAAAAAATAGACTGATAAAGTACTTTCAGTCATCAGACAGTAATCAGTTTTTAGCGACAAATATATTTCATACTAAATTATCATCTAGGTCATTTATTTAACTTATAATTTAAATGGCAAATATAATAAATTTATAATTCAAATTATATTTAACCTCTAAATATGAGAATTTAACAATAAAACAAATAAGATGTTTCTCAAAAGTTCGTTGATAAAGTATATATCTAAATATTAGTCTAGAAAAAAATTGTTAATCTATTAAGAACCCTATTCTATTATCATTAACACTTATAATATGCAAAGTTGTGATCACTATAGATTCACTAACTGGTAAATTGAAACTTTGGTAGCATTCTAACATCTCCAGAAGAGTCGAAATGGGAATAGATAATTTCTTCGTCTCTCAAATCGAGGAAAAATGAGTAACCATTAAGTTAAGTTAAAGTAATTATAACTTAAATAACCAAGTTCATAAGGTTATGGTTAAGACCTTCTGTGAAAAAGCAAAATTTTTACAGAACGTATTTTAAAAATTTTAAATTAATTTATCGAATACTTCACCACTGATCATTTAAAAAAAAAATTACTTATCAATACATTTAGCACAATTAGAGAGAAGTTACACGAATTATATAGTACACTGTATATACTAGGATTTGAGTATTATTTTGTGAACTTATACACTAAAGATTTCCTTTATTTTATCTAAATATTATTCTTTTTTAATTATAACATGATACTAGTGCTAAGACTTAAATCTGTAACTCTTTATGATACTTTATTGTGAGTAGCGAGTCACAAAATCATTAGGCATATGCAATTCATAACATATAGATCCAGATATGATTCATAGCTTAATATGGTGTTCTTAGACCAAAAAATTTGGATCATTTTCTGTTATCTGGTATAACTTAAAATCAGTCATTCATTACATATCGATCTGTGAGCATAAGCTCATCACTGAAATATTCGACTAACACATTTTCTTAAACTATAAGTCAAAATAAAACTGTATATAGAGTCTCAAAATTTTAATCTATATAGTAATAAATATGAGAGTTTCACACCTATAAAAATATAAATAATGTTGATTTTTTTATTATAAAAATCTATATATGTAGAACTACAGGTAATCACTAATCATATAACCTTTCTTAACCGATGATTACAACCGTAGAATGTTATGCTGATATGTGTTTATTTTTTTAATAATAGAACTTAGTATTTTGTTATTTTTCTTAATATATATGATCTAATTTCGAGTGGTCTCACAATATATAAAAGTAATAGACTCTTTGGTAAACTGTCAAGCTGAATGACGACGTGACTTATTGTATATATTTTGTTCACGTACTTATACAGCGTTAAGTTTATCTCCTATATAGCAAATAAACATATAATCTGGCAACAATTTATCATATTTATGCTAAATGTAGTTAAGTAATATAAATGTACGCAAACAGAAATATAAGATGAGCAAAAAACGCTTACTAGAGAGGATAAGTTGGTATCAAATCTATTTGTCGGGTGGATCAGTCCAGGCTTTTCAAACCTAAAAGTACGATCTTTTACAGAAGATCTTCTGTTGTAGAATCAGAGGTCTCTTTAAACTCATCGAGGTTGTGGATGAGTGTTGTTATAACTACATTTCTGGCGGCAGCATAAATTTATACCCAAAAAATAATGATGAGGGCCGAAACAGTTGCAAATATTATCACACGGTTCTTCTCTATGGTGCCGAGGTATTACTGCATATAAGTACCGAATACTACAGTTTTTAAGAGTTATAATATAAAATATATGTGTCGATTTTGTGTTGTAGAGAGAGTTGTAAGTAGAGAATCGTATTAAAAGTATTGAATCTTTATGAAGCTTTAGAGAGATGGTTGAGTAGAGAGATGAATATTGTCCATGAGATTCTAGAGATTATTCTTAGAATAACAGATGAGGCATGTTGATAGAGAATGAGAGAATGTTAGAGTAATCTGTAGATAGATAAGAACAGATAATGAGATTAAGAGAGATTTTTATATTCTCAATAAATTGAGTAACTAAGTATGAGAGAAAAGTATTGAATTACATTGATATGAGAGAGAGAATAAGATGTTCCACTTTTCTAAGGAAAGAAACATTTGTAGTGTAAGAGTGTGCTATGTACAGTGTTAAGCAATAGACGAATGGAGTTTTCCTTGATTTCGAACAAGAAGATAGAGAGCACTTATCGCAATTCCTATGTGATGAATATATTCCTGCAATAAAGTTAAAGGTTGACTTTAGAGTGTATATTATTAAGGTTAATAGCATAAATGAATTAGTTATAATTGAAATTAGGTTAGATAATGAGCAGCTGGAACTAGAGCTTACAGATCCATCTCTACCAATCCATCTATTGTTGAACTTGGGCGGCAAGCTTTATTATTTTCGTTTAACTTTCTTTATATAATGAGTATCTATTTTTTTCCCCGCTATCACATTTTATCCACTCGTAATAATTTATGTTATTTAATTATTATAGTTTCACTCCTCTGTAAATAATTCAGCTTTTCATCTCAATGTTTCTTATTTTTCCCCTACAATCTCTATTCGGCATCCCGAGTGAAATAATTTTGTGAAGATATTGAAAAGAAAAGATAATTATAAATATAAAAATAAGGTAGTAGTAAATCATTTCTTATTCTCATATTTTCTCTACTGAAATCATTATATATTATATATATTATTATAAAGCTACTTTATTATTATATTATTTCTACAGCAATTAGCTCATATTACATATATATATATATAGCCTTAATATTGAGGAAGATTTAACAATTTGAGACGAAAAATTTTTATGTCCTTTATTTGACTTATACTCTACTCCTAAGCCAGCTTACTGAGGAGTTAATTTATATATATATATTATAAAATATTATATATATTGATTTGAGAGAGAGGTACGCATGAGGAAAGAACTTTGAGCATATGAGAGAGAGAGAGGAGAGATGATGCATAAGGAGAGAGGAGAGAGAGAGAGTAGGAGAAGTATGAGACGAAGATAGCTAAGTATATTAGTAACAGATACTTTTTATTCTAGGGGGTTAAGATTTATATATATTAAATATATATATTAATATATTATTATAATATATATATATAATAATATTAATATATAATATTATATATATATATTAATATATATATATATATATTATATATATTATATATTATTAATATTATAAATATTGATATATTATAATATATATATTAATATTATATATTATATATATATATATATATATATATATATATCATTAATATATATATATATATATATAGGTTCATGTTTCAATGAAAATTACTTTTTATGAATTGTAATTAATCATTTATTGTAATATTTCATATTTGAAATTCATATCTGTAATAAAAGGGGCAGTTAATTTATATATATAAATAATATTTTTAAATTATTTAACATTGAATATCTGAATATCAAACAAATAAAATAATTGATAACTTTTCCTACTCACATGATTAAAATTGTATATACAGCTATGATAAACAGCCATTAAGCCAGTTCTGGTTTAAGGACCTTACTTACCCTCCGTAGGATTGAATAAATGATTATATGCTTTGAGCCTTTTCAGAGTAGATAAAATATTTTTTTGACATATTTCTTAAATTGTACTAGATGGGAGATTAAATCCTAAAGTATCCTCATTATTTCAATGATTATCCACAAGTAACTTTACTTGAACATTTTTAAAAATTTATTTGTGCTCAACAATATTACGTTAAACAATTTTTATAATTATAGATTATCGATTGGAAATTAGAGTAACAGTTTATTTAAAGATTAAGTTAATAAGTAATGTTTATTAAAAAAATCATCAAGGAAGAATTATAATTTCCCCTATTATTTTCATTTTACATTGATTTCTCAAATTATGTTAATTTTTCGCGTTTAATAAATCAGAAACTAAGGCCTCCTTACGCCACTGTGAAAAAACAAATTATTTAATTTAGAAAATTCGATTTCTGGATGATAATATACTTTCAAAAACAGACATCGCGTTTATCAAATATGCATTAATAGAGCGAGTTTAGCTTGTGAGTCACTAATTATGAAGACTGCAATATGTTAGTATACAAAATGGAAGTAGTGATTATGTTAATATTAAAATGTTGATCACATAATATATAACTTATAATCAAATTTGTACTTTATTAGATTGCTCAATTTCCAAAAGATCTGTGATAGTATTATTATGAATGAGAAGGTTTATATATATCTTGGATTCATTCAAGCTCCTCTAAAGCTTTATCAAATAATCTCAATTTAAAAATTTCTCTAGATCTGATACAATATCCATTACGAAGTTTCCTAACCAAACATCAATTGTATTCTCATATACCCATTCGTTGATTGAGATGATTTATTGTCCATTAATTTTAGTATTCATTAGAAAAATTTTTATTACACTTATTCATTTTTTCTATGTGATTAAATAAAGTAAGTATCTGTACCATGTAGCAATCTATAAAATATTGTAATCTTAAGTTATTGCAGTTACGCATGATAGTCCTCACCCATAAAAGTTTCTTATTGATGATGTAATACTCTTCACATAGATGATGAACAGCAATGAGTATCAATATTAAAATAAGTATACGCTGAATATTTGAAACCGCTGAAACCAACTCATATTAATATAACATTTGCATTGATTGTAATTTTACTTCAGTGATCATCAAATATCGTTTGCACAAATTTAAAAATATATTACTATATTTTTAGCTTTCGAGTAAGTTTATATACCCTACGCCTAGAGGATAAGGAAATAAGAGTAACATCAGTGAAAGCTACATAATGAGCCTATCGAGTCTTGAATTACCATTTCAGTCCATAAATTATTTATGCATAACATGCACAACCTACACCTAAACCCCCTAATGTTTGTCAATATCATAACATATCATTAGTAACCTGAGAAAAGTGTAAGTATTTTGCTGCAATTTTATTATCAAGGTCAACTTATACATTGCATATATGCTACATATATATATACACACTATACATAAAGTTTTTAATTAAAGTTTTTGTTAGTAAATACAGACTTATGGTATTTGATCACTACAACTCCAATTACTTTAATACTCGTAATTGCTACATCCATCGCCTAAATATTAATAATCGCATTCCTTGGTAGCATACTCATACCATCAATATAAATATAAAAAAAGCTGAACATTAGCTAAATTTATTAATAAAATTTTTATACTATCGAAGTTTTGAGTCTACTACTCCGAAATAATAATTTCTCTGCGCGACAAACCAATCCAAAAGAATATTATAAAAACAGCCTGAGCTACATGAAGAATGAAGCCTATGGTCTTTCTTGCATATTAATAACTTCAAAATACTATTTATAATGAGTCTTTTGTTTGACTATACATTTATTTTTTTCGTAGAACTTAAGGAAATCCCATAACATAACTTATAATCTAATTACACTACTATTAATTTATCAATGAACAAAAGTTGAGTGATAATGAAGTCATTTGGTTGCTCAGATTTTGCTAGTTTACGTTCCTCCCTTCCTCTAAGAAGAGTCGCCTTCGTACAGAAAATTTTCATAACTCCTTCAGGCGGCATCTTATATCTGAGCGAGTGAGCGGGGGACTTCGTCCCCTCCCCAAACTCGAAGTAACCCTCATCCCGCTCGCGAGTGCCTCTATGCGTCTTAAGTCTGTACTCTCTTCATATAAGACAATCAAATGATCAAAATATCATAATATCATATTATAAATAGGAAGCCCACAACTTTTTGGACAACAATCTTATTTAATACTTGCGCGTCTTTCTGACTTCATTAAAATAGGCGTATCTTATATGCTTCAAACGCAACTAGAGCTATGTAACACTTGCTCTTTTAGCTCGTAAACACATTATGGGCTAGTTTTCTACACACGAGCGTAAATACGTATCGTATCTCCTGTAGTCCTTGATCAATTTCTCTAGAGAGCAAAGATTTACGTTTATTAGTTTCGTATTTTTATCATATGTAACGTGGGCATTATAAATGACAAACTTCAAATCATTTTTTCATACTATATAGAGGGAGCCATAAGAGTACTGCAACGTCATAATCCCATTTCCACATTGTTTATTAGTTAAATATTATTATTTATGAGCTAATCTACATGAATATGGGCATACTTTTACTCTTCAGGTCATTATCATGTGACCAACGTACCAGCTTCATTGCTCAAAGAAATCGTATGTTTGTTCAGATTCATTTAAAATCTTACTATCACATTCCATCATTATATATTCCTTACTTAAAGTCTTTACCCTTAATATGATATGATAATCTAAGTTGGGAAAACTCAATCTTTAAGAGTTGCACCTGGTCTATAATTCATTTCACAATTTTCAACAGATATCAAGCTTCTCAGTGGAACTGGGAAGTGAATACACTACGTTAAGGATATACCTACAATCCTGTCCTTACTCATTTCCATTTAAAATAAATAAACTCTTAATTTCTAATTATTAATTATTATTTACTTATTATTATTATTTAATTATTATTATTATTTCTAATTATTAATTATTAATTTCTATTAATTTCTTATAATTATTATTATTTTTATTATTATTATTATATATTATTTAATATATTTTATAATTTAATTATTATATTTTATTTTATTGATTTTCAGAAAAATTAAATTATCATAATTTATACTATTATAAATTTAATTATTTATTATAAATTTATATTATTATTTAAATTATATAATTAATTTATTTATACTTTATAATTATATTATTATTAATGTTATTATTAATTATTATATTATTAATTATATATTATTATTTTATTAATTATTATATTATTATTTTATTATTATATATCTTATTTAAAGAATATTATGTGGTGGAATTGAAAATAGAACATTGAAAGGAGCTAGGTGATGACTAAGATAAATGAGATTCAGACCTGATGCATACATATAGAAGCATTATCGTATGGTGGAAGAAGTTGAGAACCATCCTAGCCTGACACCCATCTAGCCAGAACGTCAACTGACAAGTAAAATAAAAATCTACCTACCTATAATATATATTATATATTAATAACTATATATATATTATATATATATTATATATTTAATATTATTATATATATATATAATATTAACTATATATATATATAGTATATAATTTTATATTAATATTAATATATATATAATTATATATATAATTTTATATTATTATATATTAATATACTATAGTATATATTTAATATTATATTAATATATTAATATTATATTAATTATATATATATTATAATATTATATATATATATATAATAATATATATATAATATTATATATATAATATATATATTAATATATATATATATATATAATATATTATAATAATAATATATATATATATATATATCATTAATATAATTAATATATATATATTTAAAATATATTATAATATTATGTTATACTATATAATATATATATATATATATTTGTTTTGATCAGAGTTTTTCTTATACTCCTACTTGAAGCGGGCGATGTCGAGATATTTCAATCACCACCTGTAGAATCGGGTCCAAGAGATCTGTTAATAGTAAGTGTACTCGAATGTTGCGATTATCTGATGTTCGTTAGTGTAATGAACCTTGGAAGCAAGTTCACATATAGTTATAAGAGATATTTTAATAGTAATATAGTCGTTAGTATTTGGAGAGGTTGACATATCTATCTCGAGACATTGAGTGAGGGATGGAGTCGCATTATTTATAGAATTTTAACATCTGCATCCTTAAATGCGGTTATAATATTTTTAAATTACACACCTAGACACATATACTTACATTCTATGTATTAAGTAATTTTATTTACACGGGAACTTTCTGTTATTAAATAGATAGTATTTCATTAAATTAATTATAAGCAAACTATTAGATTATAATTAGATGGAAAGTATGTTAGAAATTTAATCGAGTATATTAAATAGAGTAATAATTTAATTATATATAAGTTATTACGAAAACTAATCATATATATGTCGAGATTATTTTTCACCTTAAAATTTGCATTTCTGCCTCTCAACTCAAAATTCGGTTGCTTATTAAAATATTTAATCAAACACGCGTACTTTCTTTCTATTATTTGACACTATGATTATTTATATAACATTATATATAAACTTATAAGATTTGTAATTAATATATTAATTATAATAATTACATTAAAAATTCAATTAGTTATCATAGTTTTGTTAACTTTAACGTCCTACGTTATTCTGGGGGTTTGCAAAAGGGATTAGAGGAAGGCTATATACACACCATTGAGGCACTGTGAAATCTCTACCCGGGAGTCGGGAGAATTAATACGCCTATAGAGAGTACAGAGGTACTCATATATATAAAGTGCGCCTAGTGGTATCACGTTCTCATTTATACAGTGATATAGAAGAAATATAAATATATATGGTTCAGTTTATGAATGTGAAAAAATTAAGTTAATGACTAATGAGAAAGTGAGTGATGTAAGGAAATATGTTAGATACTTTCCCAGTTAAATACTTGCAAGATTGCCCATAATGTTTAGGTCTGAGAAGAGTTTTGAACAAATAAAAGATGAGACTGTGCAGTAAGACCTGCCCCAAGTTCTTCTAAGTAGAGGAGGTATTGGAATGTAAAGTTCAAAAGATTAATGTCCATCGTAATAGTGGTTCGACAATTCAACAAGCACAAAGATGCTTTAGGGAGTTAGTGGAAGAGAAAGAGTTGAAAAAACTCTAGATTCGACCATTTTCAAGGAGCTGTGTAAATGGAAGCACCGACAGACGTTGTAATGAATCTACACATTGCCTATAGTAAACATTATGAATATTCATTGCCATGACATAAGTACGGAAATTTTGAAAAAAGGCTCCCTCAGAACAGGGAATGAAAGTGTGCCTAAAAGATTATAGTAATGTGAAATACGTAACAGTAAATTATTTGTTAGCTAATACAATTTTATAATTTTTTACGATAAAAGAGTTGTATATACTTAACAAATTTTATAACCTTATCACTGACGTATTTTTGGAAAGCGTTCAAGGTTCATTGTTCAATCGAATATCGCTTTGCTATAAATTAAGTGGTTGCGGTAGTTGTATGTAGCTTATGAAGAGTTTAAAATTTCTCTGGTTCCAAGCCCTGCTTCTATAAGCACCGGAATTAGCGGTTATGGGAAAAGGGGTTACGAAATTGTTGGAAGAATTCAGAAGATATCACAGCCTCACTGAGACTCCCCTGCAATCCTAAACCCCGACTCCTAATATATTGATGCGATTATATTATGATATTGTTATACAATTTAAAATTTTAATTAAACATTTTTGCAAAGAAAATATATAAATTTAGCTAACTAAAATAAAAATAACAATCTATAAATTAGCACTGTGCAATCGGGACTATGATTATATGATGAAGAGAATGCATCCACAAAATATATTTGATTTAATAATTTTATTACTTATATAATTAGTATATTATATATACCTTGGCGATTCCGTATTTCTCATATGGTTTGGATATAGACGGATCAGAAGACTTCACGAAGTGGATGTTATGACAGAAAAATCTGGCTACGCAACATAAGATGACCTAACAAACCAATGTGTCCAGATACAATGTATCCAGAAAAAGGAGGAATTGGAGTACCTACAATAGATATATATATATCATATCTGAAATAATAGAATTGGGAAATATTTGACGGCATGATGAAGATTCATTTGGAATGGGTCAATGACCATCAAAACTGAAAGTTTCTACAACATCAATATTAAAAAAAAATGAATGATTTAAATCAAAGTAAGAGATTCGATGGAGAAGTCAGAAATAATGAAAGTTTGGTGAGAGAATAAAGATGTAAATTATTATTAATCTCGTTTTTTAAAGTTAAAGAAGCAAATCTAGAACAACTGAAATTCACATTTGAAATCACATAAAAAAATACTTGGATGAACTTCATTGATCACTATACAAATACATGAATGTAATGAATAAAGGATGGCTAAAACGTTGTAAGATAAAAACATCCTAGCAGTCCAAGATAAGGCCCAGGACTATAATGGTTCAAAAAACCATAGATTAGGCAAAACATACGGACTAAATGCATGAATGTGCAGTGGGAGGTCGAGAATTCAGTATTTATCTTACTATCTGAGTGTTCGTTTTGCTGCAGAAGGGCACATACACGATAAGTACACAACAACATTTGCAGAGATCCACTATAGAATTATTCAGAAATTTTGAAATAGAAGTAAATACAGTTAACTTCACTGGAACATAAACCCAAACAATTATATAGGAAAAAAAGAGTCCTTAATACTATATGATTACCATACAACCTGATCGCACAAGTCACATCTAACAAACAGATATAGTCACTATAACAAAACTGGAAATTAATGCTTGATATAAGTAGGTCGAATCCCGTGATGAAATCTTCGGCTACGAAAATTGAAAAAGAAAGAAAGAAAAAGGCTAAAATATGAACTAAGGAGATTGGTGGATATATTATATATAATTGAGATAGTTCCAGTGATTTGTGGGTGCTTTCGGGAATCAAATAAAAAGAGCCTAAAAAAATTGGAAGCTTCCCGTAAAGGTACACATCTGGAAAGCTGAGTAACATTATATCACAGACGAGTTTAAGGCAAATACTAGAACATGTGCTGGTAATCGATGAGACACCGAAGAAGAAAATTAGAGGGTTTGTTTCGTAGTGATCAAGGTTGATCCCGAACAATCCCATTATAAGAAAATATAAATATATAAAATAAAGATTAAAAATAAAAAAATATATATATAACATATATATATATATATATTAAATATAATAATATAATATAAATATTATTATATTTATATATATAGGAAATTCCTTGTTCGACACTACCTACCCATATATACCGAACGACCAATGAAAATCGATTTTTTTCGATTATTTCAGGCAATAGTGCATAACATTGCAGAGTTTTTTTTTTTTTTTAACTAAGGATATCGACCAAGATTAAATAGCAAGATTTGAAAGAGTAGTCTCTCGCCTCTACCCGGGACGACGGGGGGATTTCGCCCCCCTCCGTCGCTCGAGCCCCTTAATAATATTATAAAAAAATAAAAAAATTAACATATAAAAATTACATATAGAAAAAAAAAAGCAACTGTGGAACTTTCCTGATCTTTCTATGGGTTTTAGTACACGTGACCTTGCTGTGCTGCAGAGTAACAAGATTTCTGGATTGTCTGATTATTTTGAAATTCTTTTTAAACTCACCGTTTTTAAAGAGAAATGTGTTCTATATATAATAATACTATATATATATATATGTATATTATATATCATAAAGTATTATATATATATATATATTATATTATTATATATATTATATATAATATTATTTATTAATCTTGCGTTTGCCATCTTATTTGTGGGGTCAATTGTCATTTGCAGAAACCTCATCTATTCCACTGGATCGATAAGCTACAGTTCTCAGGGAAAGTAAATTGATGAAGTTTTCTGTAGGGGTAATTAAGGACATCGGCAGGAGGAGTGATCAATTGTTTAGCTACTATTTGTGCATCTGGAAGTGAGAGGTTCGTCTTGAGTTGTTAAACCTATGCCTGTATTCCTGAGAGCTGGTGAATGCTCAGATTCTAATCTTATATATTGAATTTCATCTCTCGTGTAGATGTTTTCTGTGTTTGTGATATTTGGGCAGAATTTTATAGTGTGATGGTTGGGATTATTGAAGTATGCTCGCGTAAGTAAATTGTGCTATATTCTTGATGGAGATGGTTGTTGTTAGGGGGAATGGTTCTATAAGTTCTTCATAATAGAGGCAGCGAGAGGTATTGGAAATTTTAAACGTGTATAGTGTGGTTCTGATAGGTAGTTATGCATGGTGGGTTGGGCCAGACCTGGATAGATTGGTCCTATCATGTCAGCGTATTCCTGGATCTTGGAGAAATTTGTTCTTCGTGTAAATGTTGAATTGGAGTATTTTAGCAGCCTGTGATAGTTATTAGGGCATTATTTTAGATTCTTGTAGTTAATTATGTTAGTTCATCAGATTAGAGTATACGAAGCTGTTCTTTTGATAATTGTTTGTATTTGTTGTTCCAGTGTTGCTATGCTAAATTGTGTCGAGATAAGTGTTCGTAGACAATTATTTCGTTATTTGCTGTGTAAATGATGTTTTGGATGTGAAGTATAAAGGTAAAGTGATATGTCAAAGTATTATTCCGAAAATTTGGTGTTTGTTTAATGGGAATATAAGAGTTTATAGAGTTACTTTGTGGGGTAAGATGACTATGTCTTCAGTTGGGATCAGGTTATAGATAATTTTCTCGCAGAGGTGACATTTTGTTGGACAGATGCCAGTTCTGCTGGTATGGTAAGTCTGATATGAGTTGTAGCAGTGGATACCGAGTGTTGCTAATGGTTATGTTATTACATCGCATAAGTTTATTTGGTGTGAATTTGAGTATTTTGAGGGGTGGGATGCAACTGTAAAAAGGTTGATACAGAATGGGGGCAAAATGGCGACCTTAGACTTCCGTTTCTCAATTTTACTGGTTGTTGAATCTGGTATGTGCTGGATAACTGTGCAGTGCTTTCAGATATGATATTATATAATGATTTTCTCACTAGCAGCATTTTTATTTTTTGATCTTTCCATGAGGTGTCTGGGTACTTGTGTCAAAAGCTTTTCTGATATATGTAATAAGTTTTGTTATATGCCGTTTATGAATGTTGTGTATTTTGTTTAGTGCTGTTGAGTGGGTTGATTTTTGAAGCATTTAAGGTTTGGGTAAAAGTGTGCAGGATTTTGGAGAGAATGATCTTCTCCATTATTTCATAGGGATGAGAAGAGGGATATGCGATTAGTAAGGGGAATTGTTGGGGTCTATTCTGGTTTTTATTTTGGAATGATTATGGCTTTTTTCAGAGTGGATGATATAGTTGAGTCAAAACTTGTTGGAGTAATGTTGTAATCGATTAAATATTTCGTTGTTCCAAGGTGTTAGTGTGAAGGTTTGAATATGTTGTCTGGCAGAGGCTTGGATTTTTTATAGGTTTGATAAGTGAGTAATTTCTAATGTAAGTGAAAGGGAGGGGTTTGGAATGATTCTAATTTTGTTTTTTGAGGTTGTATTTATTTATTTTTCTATTATGGGTGAGGGTTTGTTTGGAGATTTTGGAGTATTGTTGTGTAAAGATGTTTCGTGTTTAGTTTGGGGTGTATTAAGTTATTTTTGTCCTCTTATGTCTCGTTGTGGTGGGTTTGTTTGGGAGTTGGGAGACGCTTCACTACTTGCCCATAGTTCTTTTTCTTCAGCTTCTCGTTGTCATGAGGTTTTTTTTTAACTTTCTGTCATATTATAATTAAACTAGTGTGTAAATATTAAACATATTGAGTGTGTGTGGGGTATTAAATTTTTTTGAATGTTCATGTGCCTGGTATGGTTTTATTGTTGCCGATTTAGTGTTTAATGAGTGTTGTTAGTGATTTCTTATTGCCCTTTAGTGTAAAGTTTGAGGCTTTTATATAACTTTGGTGATTTGTCTATTGGCTTATGTAGGAGAGGGAGTTGTTTATTTCCATTTGGGGTAGGTAAGTTTCATTGTACTGGATATCTTTGCAGTTTTGTCCTCTTGTAGTTGTGTAAGTTGTAACTATTTTGAGGTATATTATGTGTTGATATGTGATATACTTGAACTGCGTATTGGTAATTCATTTTGTTCCATGTTATTGTAGGTGAATGTGAGAAGGAGTAAGATAAATTGATGTTGAGCTGTTTTGTTGATTGTATTTGTGGTGGATCGGGTGGTGAAGTTTTGGTATTTAGGATATATTCCCCTTTGAGTTCAAGAGTAATCTGGAGTTCCTTAGCTGAGCATTTAAGGTTTCACTGTATCTGACCCCCATGGAGAACTTTCTCTCAAATGCAGAAGAGCATGAGAGGGAAGTGGTGTAATAAGATTTATGTTTTATTTTGACAATATTGAGATGTGGTGTGGGATTATAGTGTATATTGTTATCGGAAGATATTGTGTTGAACGGATAGTAAAGCGTTTGGATTTTGAAGGATAGGTGTCATTTATAGATTGGTGGTTCTTGTGTGTATGTGTTTATGGTAGACTATTATTTTGTCTAATTTGGTGTTATTAGTGTGGTTTTATCTGAAGTGTTGTCGATAAACGGAGACATATCTATTCGTATATATTGTGATCCTTGGTGTATTTTGTGTAGTAGGCTCTTATCGGCTATTCAATGTGTTGTAGGAAATAAAGAATTTCGTATGCTGTTGTTTATGTGCATTATATTGATGAAGGATTTTTAGTGTTAAATTCCTTATGTTCGAGTTGGTTGGTGGGGCATATTTCAAGTTGGCAACTGAGCAATCCATTAAGTTTTATCGTAGCAGACTCTGAAAGGGGATTATTAGTTTGTTTTATGGGATGCTTTCTATTGTAGTGGAAACATTTTATATGATGCTTGTTATTTGTAACGCGTTTGTTGCATGATGGCATATATATTTACTGGGTCAGGGATTAATTGTTTTAAGTGGTAGTGGGAGTGAATGTGGAATTAGATTTAATTTAAGCATCAGCAGTCGGGAGTAAAGCGATCAGGATGGGGAGATGTGGTACTTTGGATTGTATGCGTTGGTGACTTAAGCGGTCCGTGTTAAGTCAATTTGACTCTGGAGGAGGATAGACACGCGAACGAATATATATCGTCAGCAAAATAACAGATTCTTAGCATCGAGAGCAATACAGTATATTTTGCAGGGCGGCCATGCATCTTGATATATGCAGAATACATAAATTATTATAATGGTATTCTATTTATAATTGTTTTAAATTGTTAAGAAAAGTATCGCAACATGAATAGTTAAATGACTTTTACAGTGGTGGGTAATTTTTTTGGATATTAATGTAATACTGTAAAGTTAAGCAAATAATTTTTTCCTAAAGTTTGTTTGAGAATTTCCTCAGGAGAGTTAGTGAGGGCATCTGCTTCTGTTCTATAGCCAGAGAAGCGGGGCTTCTTTTTGCAACCATAGCGTTCACATGGTTTAGGTGTTGGATTTTTTATCTATTTCAGTAAGTAATTTATCTTGCCCTTGGGCATACATACCCAAACATTGTAAGATCTCAATCACAGCTTACGAAAAGACATTACCGAAATATAGTAGACCTATTATCAAACCTACGATATTCACACCTAACCTCAACACCATATACTCTATATTTACTACATCCCAATATAAATAGTATATATAATAATATATGATATATTATACTATATTATATATATATATAATATATATAATTTATATATATATATATATAATATATATTATATATTATTATAGTACATATTAGGCCACGCTCTGGAATAGCTGAACTGTATTCCTAAAAAAATTAAGATAAGCCCTCCATAAAAATTGATAATGGGGTTTTTTGAAATCAGCGAACATTTAATGCAGGAAGCAAACAAATTTTTCATATTATTAATAAACCTTAATATAGTAATAATTTTATTACTTAAAATTAGTAGCTTTTTAGGGGTAATACATCTACGATCCCCCTACGCGGGCAGCCAGGAAAGCAGACATAAAGAAATTTATTTTTAATTGTTTTTTATTTTATACAAGTATAGAAAAAACTCATATTTTATAGTAATTTTTTACTTTTTCTGTGAACTGAAAACACATAAAATATATATAATGATATATATATATAAATTAGAATATATATAATATATTATATAGTTATA
>JABUQX010032318.1:0-5000 GCA_015478945.1 Trachelipus rathkii
CTTGAAGAAATATGCAAATAATTGAAGGTATAAAGTGATAATAGTAGTAGCAGCACAGAAGAAGGTTCAGGCGATGAGTCATTTTCAGAAACGAGCATTATCTACAATAAACTTAGATTTGTCAAAGTACCTCAAAATCGTCAGAGCATTAAGAAAAGAAATTACTGCAAAGTTACTTAGTTTTATAAGTTTGAAGAAAGTGAAAGTGACACTGAGTCAGTTAGTGTAAAAAAGGGAAAAAGAAAAAATCAGTGGCTCTTCAAAAGGTGAAATTCTTAAAGAATTTTTTTTTTACCAGAAAAATCAATTTCTAATCTGGGAAAAGAATTCCTTAATTGGTGGAAAGTGAACAAAGCTAAATTCACAAACATAACAGTACTAGCCCAAAAATTACTCTCCTTTATATATATATATATATATATATATATATATATATATATATATATATATATATATATATATATATATATATATATATATATATATATTTATATTTTATATATATATATATATTGTTATTATTATATATATTATATATATTACATATATATATATTATATAATATAAGAGTTAGCATACATATATATATATACATATATGTATATATATATATATATATATATATATATATAGCATATAGTTAGTTATAAAAATATTTATAAAGATATATATATATATATATATATTATTATATATATATATATATATATATATTATTTTTATATATATATATATATATATATATATATATATATATAATTTTGGCAATTAAATTTGAATTTAATGTGAATATCTTATAATCCTATATTTTGAGGTATTTGAGTAAACTTTATTTAAATAATATGGTAGGTATGTGAAACACTGTATGAATACTACACAAGGCTACTATTATATTTTGTTAAAAGATGGGCTATGGGTTATATAAAATAAATCTCTTCCAGCAAATTTTTTCTCAGAAGTAAATTAGTAATTCCGGTTCCGGCCGGAATTTTGAAAAATTCCGGCCGGAACCGGAACCGGAAAAAAATGTCAAATTCCGGCCGGAATTCCGGCCGGACCGGAATTCCGGTACACCTCTAATATATATATATATATATATATATATATATATATATATATATATATATATATATATATATATATATATATATATATATATATATATATATATACGATATATATATATATATATATATATATATATATATATATATATATATAAAACTAGTAAATGACTTAAACCATTATTCAAAATCTGTCCTCTCTGTTCCCCACAGATTGGGGGTGGGATGCGCAAACATGCACCGGAAACAAAATAGCCAAAGTTGAAGAAGAAACCCCCACTACATCCTCCCATCATAGCCTTAAGTGTGAGACCGTCACATTCAAAATCCTCCTTGAAGCTCCACAATACCGTCGTGATAGTCACCCACCGTGGTATCTCACCAATGTCATGGTTCATCCCCTGGGCCAGGCCCGCAACCAACCATGCTCTCCCTAACAAAACCACGTCATTTACACCAATCTTCTCGCATGTACCAAATTCACATTCCATTCCCTCAGACACTCTGTAATTGATTCAATCCAATCCACTTTTTGTTTGGTCTCAGTCAGTCCATTCCCAACAAACTCACCTCTATACACTCGCTTAACCACCCGACTATCAAACATCCTTTCCATATGACCAAACTATCTTAATACACTCTCATTTATTCTCTCATTTACTCCTTTCTTCACACCAAATACCTCCCTAATACACTCTTTCATCATTTTATTAATTATTTCACACCTAACACACCCCTAAGATTATTCATCTGAACAGTCCGCACCTTAGATCAATGCCTCTTATTCTACACCATAGTTTCGGTAATATACATTAACTCTGGTAACAGCATACCCTCATGTATAACCTTAGCGCACTCTATACTTAGTCCCCCTGCATTCCCCAAGGATTTAATATCACCAACCTCATTTTACCACTCACAACTTTCCTACTGCACTCTGCATCATCCATTCCCTTTTCATCCACAGATAACATAAATATTTAAATCCAAATAAGTATTCACATTGCTGACTCTCCTCACCCACCACCATCACCCAACTCATTTCTTCATTTACTTTCATACTCCTCCTTTTATACACACTGCCAAACCCCTCTACCAATCCTCTCAAACTTTCTTCAGATTCACAACATAAACCAAATACTACTACCACTACTACTACAACTACTACTACTAACTACTACTACTACTACTACTACTACTACTACTACTACTACTACTACTACTACTACTACTACTACTGCAATAAGCAGGGCATCTACCACTCACTTACATTCTCCATAAGTATAACCCTCTTACTTGTCACCCGTGCCTTTAATTTTGTCATCACCCCATCCATATACAAATTAAATAGCTATGCAGACATAACACACACACACAAACACACACACACACACATATATATTAGCAGCAGCAGAAATATATATATATATATATATATATATATATATATATATATATATATATATATATATATATATATATATATATATATATATATATATATATATATATATATATATATATATATATATATATATATATAGTTTATTACACCTTCCCCTTTTATTATATATATATATATATATTTATATATATATATATATATATATATATATATATATATATATATATATATATATATATATATATATATATATATATATATATATATATATATATATATATATATATATATATATATCTCCTTTTGACAGTTTCTGGTTGGTGAAGTCTACGTAAAGATACGTTATCGAGTTTATATATATATATATATATATATATATATATCACCTGTATCTGCCTAACCATAACTGGGGGGTAGGATGCTCAAACATGCACCGGGAGTCCGAAGCAATGTATGAGCATTTAGGATATAAATAAGTAGTACGGACCTAAACTCCAGTTACTATATATATATATATATATAGCATATATATATATATATATATATATATATATATATATATATATAGTATATATATATATATATATATATATATATAAAGATTATGCATTAATTCATGTAACTGTGTAAAAGTTTGTGTATAATTCTTCCCTAGACAGTGAGTCGACTGAATTTGAATACTTGGCATCTTTTTATGGTGGTCGTAATTTGTAGCGGCAAGTTTCTTGTAAATCTAGATTTGAAGAATAAGTATTCCTTTGTGGGCCTCTTAATTCTTCATTGCTTCATAATGATGTGTATCAATGCAGGTATCGATAAGGGTAAGAGAAAAGGAATATACAAGTTTAATTAAAAAGTAAAACAAGACTTGAGGGATACTCACAGGAATAGACAGATATTGGACGATATTAGTAGTAGGAAGGGCTTTTTTGCACTAAAAATGTGTATATATATATATACCCAATTTTTGGCTGCGCCAGACGGTTGCGTATCAACCGTCGTACGTGTCCCCCCTTAGTTTTGGGACCTTTGCCCCCGTTTAGGGGCTTAGCCCCCCTTTTTGCCTTGATATTTCGGTCCTTGATACCGTATCAAGGCCCGAAATTGACCTTTCATAAAGGTTTGTGAGGGATTAAGTGGGATTAAATCGAGTTCGTGTAGGTACCTGACGCTGTACCTGCTGTAGGTAACTGTCCTAACTTGAGGTCATGTAGGTACCTGTCCTAACTTGAGCTCCTGTATGTACCTGTCCTAACTTGAGTTCATTTTATTTCCATCCACATTCACACCTACACCTACACACACCCGCTAGGCTACGTATACACACATACACCCACCCTAGCTCACACCTACACCTACACACACTATGACACTTATACCCACATGACACCCACCCATAGGACAGACACTTCACACTTCACCCATATACACTTACACACACACACACACACACACACACACTCTTGTCATCCTCAGCTTTGATGCCTCAACTTTGATGCCTCAGCTTTGATGCCTCATCTTTAATGGCTCAGCTTTGATGGCTCAACTTTGATGGCTCAACTTTGATGGCTCAACTTTGATGGCTCAACTTTGAAGGCTCAGCATTATTGATGACTCAACTTTGATGGCACCTTTGTTGATGGCTCAGCATTATTGATGGTTCAACTTTGACGGTTCATCTTTGACGGTTCAACTTTGACTGTTCAACTTTGATGGTTCCCAATCACCGTAAGGAGGCTCCAAGGAGTGTTATTAGTGTTATATGAGTACCAGGTGAGTGCCAATGAGTGCCAAGTAAGTGTCAATGAGTGCCAAGTGAGTGCCACATAGTACCAAGTGAGTGCCACATAGTGCCAATTGAGTGCCACTTTTTTCAAGCCTTTTCTAGCCTTCCCTGATTATAGAATAGCCCTAATATTGGTGTCTACCCCTAGGTTATAAGGTATGAGGAATCGATTGGTGTATATTATAAGTTGCTAGGATGCGTCCTACTATGAGTTAGCCTTTTCTAGCCTACCCTGATCATAGAATAGCCCTAATATTGGTGCCTACCAGAAATTGTTTTTTATCATGCTCTCCTTTGAGCATAGAATAAGGTAGAAAATTATTATTTTTTTAGGGGGCTCGAGCCAGAGGGGGACGAAGTCACCCCATCGTCCACCAGTAAGCCGAGAGACCCCGACTCTTTCCATCTTTGCGGTTTACTCGGGGTTTTCCTTTAGTTAAAGGAAAACAAAAATTCTGGCGACTGTGGTGCTCCTTGGCGCGGAAATAATACTTTTTGGAGCAGTTATCGTACATCGTATTTAAATTATTATAAATATGAAAATCTTATTTTAAGACTTTTCTTTTTATTATTATTACATTTTCTGAACTAACATTCTTCACTCATTACAAAAATGTCATTTGTTTTAGTGTAGAATTTGTAGTTCTCTAGTTACACGCCTGTCCTAAAGTAAAGTCTGACTATATATATATATATATATATATATATATATATATATATATATATATATATATATATATATATA
>JABUQX010032318.1:10000-17500 GCA_015478945.1 Trachelipus rathkii
TTTATTATGTTACTAATAAACATTGTGGCTCGAAGTATACTGTTTCTCACAAATATTATTTTTTTTTCAATATTAGAGTTTCCTACACTGATACCCTTTTAATTATGTATTTCTTTGTGCATAACGAAACAGTTTCAAGGGGAGTAACCCTATTTAGTTGTCAGTGAACCAACAGTTATAAATTGGATTAGTTTAATTGGTTTAATGTATAATATATGGCCAAACAGCCTCTAAAAGTACCACATATCCATATCTCAAAAACTACAATAGCTACAGGAAAAGGAATACATTTTGGAATCCTTGTAAAAAATTTCAGTTAGGAAAATGTAAACAAACAAAAAAAAAAAAAACAAAAATTGCTTTTTTTTGGGGAGGGCGAGCCGGCGGGGACATAGTATATAAATTATTTGTAAAGGTATTACACGGATTATAGGAGGATCGAGCCGACGGGGGGAACACAGGAGGAGACGTTTTATCACAACACCTAGAGGAGGGAGACGGACGAACCCCACGCGACACCACAAATACACAGAGCGGGGAGAGGGTCCCGGAGACCCTCCCCGAGGGGGGAATAAGTCCAACCCACCGTAGTTCCCGCAAGGACCGAGAGACCACCGCCTACCTGCCATCAGTGCAAATATAACTACCTGAGAAATACAACAAAAAAACCCCAATTATAATAGAAGTCTATTTATTATAAACACAGAGTCAACAGTATAAAGATCTCTTAATAGCTTTCTACTCATATACTAAAATTTTTACTATTTTATTTTTTAACATTTTCACGCGCTATGTCCAGCATCCCAGCATGATTTTTTCCCGAGATGTTGGATTTGATTTATTATGAGACTGAAGGTGTGGGCTCTTTCAGGGCTGACAATATTATTACATATTATATCTAATATCTATAATATATATCTTATATATATTATAATATTATTTATTTATATACTAACTCTATCTATAATATATACTACGTCTAATTCTCGTGTCGATGGTATCGTTTGATTTAATTCGGTATCGCAAAATCGAGAGTCAAAAGAGGACATTTTTTAATACACATTTATAATCTACTAAATACATACAACTATATTACTATATTATAATACTACACTAATATTACACTATATATTACATAATAATATACTATATATATATTAAAAATACTTAATAATAAATGAAACAACGGACAAACATACACACAAATACGAGTATTTATTTTATATGAAAGGAAAGCCCTGGATTGATTTTTTTTTCTTTATTTAGTTTACAATATTAAACCCATTGAATAAAAAATCAGATTTTTCAGTAAAACTATTATAAAGTGAACAAGATGCAAGCTTTCGTCTCCATCGGGGAGACCTCTTCAGGTAAATAGACAACACTTATTGTTGGTTGGTTATTTTTTTCAGAGAATTTTGGAAGTATCTTGAAGATTTCATATATTCATGTTTGCAAATGTCTAATTGTAAGCCTCAACCAGGTTGTATTATTAAAATTGTTCGATATTATAAATATAAAATTGATTCTATAGATTTTTCTTGAATGTGTAAGTTAAGTAACATTTCCTAATGGTTTTCATATTGTCAATGATGATATGGTGATTAAAGGATCTTCTGTGAAATGTAAGAGCTGAATTAATATTGGGTCATTTCTTATTTATATGAAGTGTATGTACATTTTGTTTGATATAGTAATTTAGGATTGACATACCGGCTACCTCGATTAAGACAAGAGCCATATTATATATATATTATAATATATACTACATTATATATATTTATATATATATATATATCCTCTATATATATATATAATATATTACTATATATATATATTATATAATATAATTAAATATATATTATATATATATAATTATTTTTTAAATAAACTCGTGGAGATAACTCGATATCTTCAAAACCGATCAGTATCGGGGCATATTTGGAATTTATATTTTAAATTCATTATATATTATTATATAAAAAGAAATGGTGAAATAGCAAGTTAAAAACAAGCGAATTTTGGAACCGCCTCACGGAGCGGGAATTAATGGTTAATATTGGCCAACGAGGAGGATATTCTCGGTTAAATTCATATTATTTTTAACTATTTAACTTAAACATTTTATTTTTATTTATATCCGTCCTATAACATTTGGTTTTCGATAACATATGTCTAATTATCTTCCATGTAAAATATATATTGATAACTAATTATAATTTTATACCTGCGAATACTAGTTACATAGCGGAGACCCATTATTGATATTTCATTCTTCAGATGTTTAATATGAGCAAAGTGGAGTAGTTGTTTATTATTTAATTTGCCTTGGTAAGATTATTCTAGGGAAGCCACGTTTTATTTCAATGTCGGACACTCCCACCATAGAAAAACCCACTAATAACAAACTGACCAAGTTAATAACAACTGGGAACATTTACTAATATGTCTATTGCTAGACAATCTTGAAAATAGGTTGAAATCTACTGTTAATATCATAAGAAATAAGTCTAATGAGGGCCGTACATATAAAATCCCAGAATGGAAGGAGACGACTCTTTCAGAGCGTAAGGTGGTTGAGTATACTGAACTACTCTTGCTGAAAGACGGTTCATGGCGCCAATTGAACTCAGTAAAGAGCTGCTAAGATTGGAGAGCCAAAAGTAAGTCGTCAGACTGTTAAAGACGTCATTAAAGCAAAATGTTCCCAGAAATTCCCAGATAATTCTCCGAGAATAAACTCGTCCCATGTTGTATTTGAAACTACAGATGCAACAATATGAGGTGTGATCATTCATATATATAAGTATATAATATATATTATATATATTATAATATATATTATATATATATATTATATATATAAATAAATATAAATAATTTAATTATATATAATATATATTATTATATAAATATATATTTTAATATAATTTTATTTTAATTATATAATATATATATATATATATATATATTTATATAATATATGTATATATTATATATATATAATATAATATATATTTATATATAGACTTTTTACTCGTTCTCCTATCACTCTGCTAATTTTCAATTCAGCTAGAAAATCGTTGCAGGGTAACTCTTCGACGAGCAAAGCGGGCTTTCATAAAAAAAAAGTGCGCACAACCTGCTTGGTTCTCCTATACTGATAAAAATTTTTCTGGCCTCTGCCAAAAACATCTCTAACACTTCTGTAAATCTGATTTTTCCCTCTTATTTCGATCTGATGGCTCTGTTGCTACACTTCTCCAACTGAAAGGCCAATCTCTTTCGGCCTCCTATTTTCCTCTATACTGCAACCTGGACGATCTGGCATTCCTCCTCCTCCACTTCTCCTCTCAGGTTGTCCTATCTTTGCTGTGTTACATTTGAATCAGGGTGCGATGGGCATTCCTGAGAATCTATGAACGTTAAGGAAGGCGGGTGGCCCGCATGCTTCGTGTTTGGAGGGAGTGTGCTTCCGAGCTGGCCTCTCCCCTCGTCAACATATATCTCTATGTCTCAATTACTAACACTTTCCCATCAGTGTTGGAAGCACGCAACTGCCAACCTATTCCAGAAAAAGGAAGCCGCTTCTGATCCTTCTAACTGTCGCCCTATAGCTCTCACCTGTAATTCTATCTAAGATCTTTGAAAACCCTTCTCAACTCTCACTTCTTAGACCTTCTGGAATCTCATTCTTCTTCTTTCCGACGCCAGTACGGCTTTCGCGTTCGAGGTCTACTGGTGATATACTTTCCATTTAACCGTTTTATGGTTTTCCCGCCCTTAGGAACTACTGGGAAACTTGCGTGGTGCGCTTGACATTCCAAGCATTTGACCGGGTAGGCACGCGTCACTGCTCCCAACCTTCCCTCCTTTGGGTTTCCTCCTTCTCTTTGCTACTTATGAGTAGCTTTTCTTTCAAATCGCTCAATATCGGCTGTTGTTGATGGGCGACGTCTTTCTCCTTTTCTGTCAATAAAGTGGTGTTCCTCAGGGTTACTGTCTTATCTCCTACTTTATCCTACTTTTCATTAATGATTCTTCTCACCTGTCACATCTAATTCTAACTCTATTCACTCATATGCGATGACTCGACCCTTCATTCTTCAATCTTCATTTCAATTCTGCTCCTCTCTTTTTACTTCTAGAAAATTGCCGTCTCGTCTTAATCTTTCCGATTCTATTCTCGCTGATCTGGATAAATTCCGGGTGGGGTCGTCCTCAACCTTGAGTGAAATTCAATCTTTAAAAACTCAACGTTCTTCAAATCTCCCTTCTAAGACACCTTCTAACCTTTCCATCTCTTTCGACGGTCTCTCGTCTCTCTGTTGACAATAATAACATCCTTGGCCTTAACATTAACAAAAAATGTCTTGGAAACCTCACAATCACAACGTTCTAAGGCGTGCCTCAAAGAAAACTGGAGTTCTGTTTAGTAACCTGCGGACTTTTTTTCCTCTCCACAGTTACTCCAGTTATTCAAGGCGCTCATCCCCCTTGTATGGATAACTGCTCTCATCTGCGGGGGCTCAGGTTTCACCCGGCTTCTGGATAGGGTCGATTCAAAGGCCAAAAAGACTTATAAACTGTCCGTTTCTTTTTAGTTCCGTTGACCCTCTATCTTTGCGGCGCGATGTTGGTGCTTTACTCTCTTCTTCTATAGGTACGTACCGGCAGATGCTGCAGGAGCTTTCCAACTCGCGTGCACCTCCTTTAAAGAACGCCCTCATGTAGCCACAGGGGTGCTGTATCGGCACATTAGTTGTGTTGATGATAGCAACCCAGACTAGTTCCATGTGGTGCCTCCTTTTTCGCTGCCCCATCTGTTCTGTGGAATTCTCTTCCATCTTTCTGTGTTCCTACTCAATTTAATCTCCCCACTTTTAAAGCCCGCGTCTGTGCTCATCTTGCGTGATTTTGCGCTAGATGATTGGTTTGTTGATTTAACAACCTCCCTCCTGAATAGGGTTTGCCCCGTGAGCGGTGGTGATTGTCTGTAAAAAAAAAAAAAAAAAAAAAAAAAAAAAAAAAAAAAAAAAAATATATTATATATAATATATTTGGGTTTTTGGTTTTTGGGGGTCGGGGGGGTTCCTCCGCCCCTCCTCTACGGGGTATGGAAAACGTCCCCCCCTCTGTCCCCGTCGGCTCGAGCCCCCTAATGTTTTTATTGTTTTATTTTTTATTTTTATCATTGTATATAGCTTTATATGCTGATTCCAAAGATGTAATTGGTTTTTCTCTGTACGTGTCGTACCTTTCGAGATATTTCATTTTTTATTTTTTTTTATTTATTTTTTCTTACATTTTTGTAATAAGCTTTATATGCTGATTCCAAATATGCAGTTGGTTTTTCTGTAAGTGTGTATTTTCGGATTATTCATTTTTAAAAAAAATTTTATATAAAAGAGTGATTTTTTTAAGAAAAATTTTAAATATTTCGAACTTTTGAAACAATGTCCGTTCCACTACTTAAATTCATTGTTTGTATCTATACTAGCAATATGTAAAAAAAAAAAAAAAAAATCAAACTGGACGGAGTCGTAAAACATAACAGGGCTCTATATTAATTATATATATATATATAATATATATATATATATATATATATATATTATATTATATAATATATTATATATATATATAATATATTATAATATATATATTATTATCATTAAGAATATAACACGTCAGTTTGATTTTTTTTGTTTTTTTGTATATATATTGCTAGAATATGATACTAATAATGAATTTAATTGGTGAGGAACATGATTCAAAAGTTCGAAATATTTTAAATAATTTTTTAAATCACATTATATATAAAAAAATTTCAAAAATGATGATATCTCGAAAAGTACGATCCTTACAAAAAACTCAAATATTACATGATTGGAATCACATATAAAGCTTATTACAATAAATATAAAAAAATAAATTAAAAAAATAAAATAAAATATGAAAATATCTTCGAAAAGTAAGTGACAAATATACTGAGAAAAACCATTACATATTTGGATCAGCATATAAAGCTTATTACTAAAATTGTAAAACGAATAAATAAAAATATTAGGGGGCTGAGCCGACGAGGGGAACATGAGGGGGACGTTTTCTCATACCCCGGAGGGAGGGCGGATGAACCCCCGCGACACCCAAAATACCAAAGAGCGGGTTCCGGAGACCCTCACCCGGAAGGGGGGAAATAGTCCTACCCCCGTCGTTCCCGCGGAAAGGCCGAGAAGACCCCGACTCCTGCCATCTTTTGCGGTTTACCCTTGGGTATTCCTTAAGTAAAAAAAAAAAAATTTAAACTGACGGAGTCGTAAAAGGTAACAGGTTCCTATATAGTTTTGAATCATGTCCGTCACCACTTATAATATAATATATAATAATATATATATATATATATATATATATATATATATATATATATAATTTATATATATATATCTATATTATATATATATAATATATATATATTATATATATATATATATTATATATATATTATATTATATATTATAAGCCTGTATTGGGGACTTTGGCACATTTTTTTTAAAATACACATTTTTCTATGTTTGGAATGCTTTTTGTTTATCTTAATTGTTTTCTAAGAACAATGTTTTTTTTATTATAAGAACAGCCTTTGGCTTGCTCCAAACGGAGCAAGACTTGTCCCTGAGCACGTGCTACGCACGCGCAGAGTGCTCGCTTCGCTCGCCCGAGGAAACCAAGCCGAAAAAACTCTGATGACAAAATTGTAGTGAAAACCGTTACGTTTTTCGTGCTGTTTATTTTTAATAGGATATAGATAAAAAAGCAAAAGTAAAAAATAAGTTTATTTAATAACAAATCTTTTCACTATAAATGCATTTAAAAATCAAAATGTGGCCGGACCGTAATGGCGAAAGGATGGTAGTTTCAAAAATATGTTGCTCCACATCATTCAACAAATCGATACGAATTTGGAACGTTTTTTTGCATGTTTAAAATTAATATGATATAGATAAGAAAAGCAATAATAATTAAAGAATCTATTAACCTTTAGCAACTTTTAAAGGTATGTTTACCATATTTTAATTTTTTTCTTGTTAACCGAGTCCGATCCGACCGTCATCCGAGTCAGTGTCTTAAGTAAGTTAGAGGGTGGTGGTTATCAGTTTTAATTTCTCATTCTTGTGAAGTTGCTTATTATGCTTTTCTGATAAATTTTATTTCTTTTTTTTTTAAATATCTTATTTTGCAACTGTACAGTATACTGTACTGTAGTATTTTGACATTTTTTAAAGATTTTGTGAAAAAGTATAAATAATATTTTTGAGGCAAGTGTTTGAAAATGTTTTTGGTTTAAGTTTTCATTTCTTAAAAACTTGTTGAGACTAGTAAAATGGGGAAAAATCCAGATATAAATGCAAAGAGGGCTGCCCAAATAGATATTTTATTAAAAGAAGGCCTTTCTGGGAAAGAAATTGCAAAAAAAGTTCAAGTTAGTGAATCTGTGGT
>JABUQX010032319.1:0-24047 GCA_015478945.1 Trachelipus rathkii
TATTTAAACCAAAACAAACAGTGTGGTTGAACCAGTTTGAATGTAATGTGGAACTGAACCTTCATTGCCTTGGTAACAGCACTGAGACGAAATAGTGATCTGGAGGCACGCGGCGGAAGAAAGGGCACATCCTAAAACCAGGAAGGGTATAGCCAATCCGCCTCTGGGGGAATTGAAATGCTACCACAACACCCCAGTGCATCATAACCGGAGCGCATGGTTTCTTTCTCCAGACCATTATATCATTTCGAAATGAGGCAAAATTTAAATTTAATGATGATGACGATGATCCAGAATCAGTAGCACCACCCACCTGACAGCCAACCAATGGGAGGGTTCTGTTTTTCAACTTGATGTTACGAGCTATTTCAGGGACACTGCAGGGCAGCACATCGCCCAACAGTGTCCGAGAGTCTCCCACCAACGTCGGTGTAAACACCGCGCTGATGCGAAAGCATGTGTCTTTTTTAAGTTTCCTTTTGATTACATTCTATAGCCCAATTGAGACATTTAAATACTTTTATATTTCTAAAATGATATTTGTTTCAAGCCTTTCTTACACTCACACCATAACTGTATAATAAATACTTTATATATTTTGATGCGGGAGTATTGTGGTTTTTTAAGATGTCTTTTCCTGATTGACCATAGATGTACCAGAAATACTAAATAATTATTTTGATGCGTAAGCATGGTTCCTTCAGTTGTGATTAAACTCATAGCCACACTCAGAACATTTAAAAATTTTTATACTGTGATGCGTGGCATGGTCTTGAAAACTAAAATGACTCTTAAATAATCATATTTGTAAGACTTACATTGGTACAACATGTTTAATTTTCTTTTATCATTACACTCATACACGCAATCAGTGCATTTAAATAATTTTATATTTTACAATAGTTATGTACTTACAAAGTCCTTTATGATTACACTGATACCTGCACTCAGCACATTTAAATAATGAACATTGCAGAACAGATGAGAGCTTAAGTTTGATTTATAACTACTTTCATAATTGCAATGAGAACATTTATAACTTTGTGCTTTACTTTGTATAATGGAAACTCTTCGTTACTGAGAAAATTTAAACTATCTGAAAAATTAAAATGGTTAATTAATTAAGATCCATTTTCACAAATTAATAAATGATGTAATCTTTTTGAAAACCTTTCATTTAAAGACTTTTCTTTGAACTACATCGCTAATGAGAGTCTGTTCGAAACAAAAAAAAAATAATTATGATTTTAAATGAAAATTTCTTAAATAATTTAAAAAAAAAAAATAAACAAATAAAAATAAAAACTGTTAGTTTAGCAAATTTTTTAATCACAAAAATAAATATCCAAGCCATGAATACAATAAATAACAGCAACTATTGTCTGTCCAAAAAATTAAATAGGATAAGATATTCAGATTCAAAACAAAATTTTATAGAAAAATTCAAAGACACAAACACACAACACACACATGATTTAAACTAGTAGAGGTCTTATCGTGGTCCTGAACTTAGTGATTTTTCTGACTTGTCCATCTTCTGTTCAAAAGGTATAAATGAGTGTGGCACAGCTTTTGATTGAGTTTCATGATTCTTTTCTAATACTTTCTAAGCTTGTATGTTACATCCACCCCAAGCCCTGATAAGAATAAATAATAAGAATAAAATAACATGAAGTTATGATACAAAATGGATTTCCAATATTCCTAAAAGGATGGCTAACCATATAATAAATAACAAAGAAGAAGAATAAGAATAAGAAGAAGAAGAAGAAGAAGAAGAAGAAGAAGAAGAAGAAGAAGAAGAAAAGAAGAAAAGAAAAAAAGAAAAATATGGAAAAAGAAAAAGAAGAGGTTAAGAATAAATAAATAATAGAAGAAAAGAAGAAGAAGAAAGAAGAAGAAGAAGCAAGAAGAAAGTGTGAAAAAGAGAAAAGAAAAAGAAGAACTACAGACCTACAGAACTACAGAACACCTGATCAGTAAAGAATTTACTGTCCACCTAAGGCTAGTCTGTTATACTTTGTTTATTTAATTTTGTTGGATGCTCCACTGTTAAGAAACCACATGTATTTTTGAAATAAGTTCATTATTTTACCTATTTCTCAACATATGTATCAAGAAGAAGAAGAAGAAGAAGTTGTAAAGAAGAAGAAGGAATAAGAAGAAGAAAGAGAACCCCCACAAGGAAGAAGAAGAAGAAGAAGAAGAATAAATAGTAAAGAAGAAGAAATCTAAATCATGTAAATAAATAATGTAAATAAAGGCCATAGCCATGCCACACACATGCATTAAAAAGCTGCCGCAAATATACTACAGCAAACATATGCCATGGTAAAAGAGTGGTATAAAGGTGGGGTAAAGGAATAAAGAAGAAGAAGAAGACAGTTATTAATAACAATAAATGAAGAAGAATAAGAAGAATAAAGACAAATAATAAGAATAACACTGAATAGTAAAAAGGAAATACCCACAGTGAAAGGAAAAAAAAGATGTCATATAATGGGAGGAAGATAAATAAGAAGAAAAAATAATAGAATAAGAATAATAATAAAGAAGAATAAAATAAATAAGAAGAAGAAGAAGAAGAAGAAGAATAATAATGAATAAAGAAGAAGAAGAAGAAGAAGAAGAAGAAGAAGAAGCATGAATGAAGAAGAAGGAAGAAGAAGAAGAATAATTTAGTAGTTGTGCACCCGTGTAGAAATAATATCGTTAAATATTCCTTAAATGACTTTCTAAGGTCAAGCGGCTGTCTCAGCATACAAAGATTAACTAGGGACTAAATAAATTTTTGAAAGTGTTTGCAGATGATAAATAAATTACATCTCTGCATGAATAACAGATAATGTTAAAGATTTGAAAAGATAAGATGGAGCTGATCGCTGGATGAGATGATATGTCCATTATTTTCAACCTAAACTTTTCCTCAGCAATCATGGTCTGATCAGGTTTGTCTTTCTACTACTCAGCAAGACACAGTGTGTAACATTTGTTATACAATTCGAGGGTATTATTCTTCTTTCTAATGATCATTCAGTTAAAAGTTAGGACGTTTCACTATAAAGTGGGTTTTCATCATTCAAAGCGCGAACCATGTCTCTTTAATGACAAACTTTCAATTTGTTAAAAACACCCTGAACTTCTTGCACATAGCCTTTTCCTCTGTATTCGATCTGATGATTCTGTTAATTCCCTATGAACTGAAATGCCAACTTTCACTCCTATTTTCCTCTGAACTCAACCCCTGACGATTCTGGCATTCCTCCTAACCCTTCTCCTCTCAGGTGTCCTATGCCTTGCCTGTGATTGCATTTGACCAAGCATGTCTCTGAAATCAGTGAACTGTTAGAATGTGATACAGGATGTAGCATTCTCCTGAGCTGAGGAAGTGTGGCCTATGTAGTCCAACCCGTTCAACTATGATGTTCCTTTGTCTCACTACAGCACTCTTCCCTGAAGGAAGCCAAAGAATATGTCTGAAACCCATTTGGCATAATGTCTGATAATTTGAACTATCGCCCTATAGCTCTCACTTGGATTCTGAGAGCGACTTTGAAACCCTTCTCAACTTCCTCACTTCTAGTCACCTGAAACTATTCCTGATCGCTGGGGCTCCAGCTGGTGCCTTGATGTCCACTGAAGACATTTTCCCATTCAACCTGATTTATGGATTTTCGCTCAGAATCATGAGACTTAGTATGCGCTGTGAACATACAGCATTAACTATATGTAATGTCACTGCTATCCAAAATCCCCTCCTTTGGGCCTTTGCTGATTTAAGGTCCAGAGTTTCTTCGAAATCGTAATAACATCATCTGTTGTTGATGGGTTACATCTACCTACCCTATCCATAGCTATCTTCTTAAGCTTCTATCCTATTCCCAAATCTTTTTCTATTTTTCATTGATGTTCTTGTCACCTGCCCCTATAGCTCTATCCATTCATACGCTCATTATTTTTTTATTTTTCAACTCATATCAATTCTGTTCCCTTTACTTCTAGAATTGCCTTCGTCTTAATCTTCCGATTCTATTCTCGCGATCTGATAGAATTTCCGAACGGGGTCGTCTCAACCTTGTGAAATTCACCCTTTAAAAACCCAACTTCTACAAATCTCCTTCTCCAAAACACCCAACTTTCCTATCTCTTCATGCCTTCTGTCTTTCCTGTTGACAATAGAAACATAATTGGCCTAAACATAAACAAAAATTTGGAAACCCCTCATATCATAACGGTTGAGTCTAAAGCTGAACTGAAGTTCATGACTGCGACTTTTTTTCCTCTTTCCCAGTTGCTCCAGCTTGGATAACTAATCCCTCCTATCATAATGGGGGAGTTATTGCCCCCTCCTATCTGGGAGGGGGGCCTGTCTACCCAGGCTTTTGGATAGGGTCAGAGTCAAAGGCCTGTGTGCGTTTATAAACTGTTCTGTGCCTTTCCTTCCAGTTCACAAGACCCTCTATCTTTGCATGTGCCAAAAGCCACCTCATCCCTAGCAGGTACGCTGTGGTAAAAGCAGAGGGAACTTATCACCACGTACCACCACCTTGCACGCCTTCGTACCACAAGGTGCTGTATCTGAGCACGAGTTTTGTGTTAACATTGGTAACTCCGGCTAGTTTGCTGTGGTGCTTTCTTCTTCCCACCACCCTGTTTTGTGGAATTCCTTCCATCTTCTGTATTTCTTGCTGAATTTAATCTCTCACTTTAAAGCCTGCGTCTGTGTTCATATGCATAATTTGCGCTAGAGGGTAAACTTTTGAGCGTACTACACCCCCTCCTTAAATAGGCTCCCGTTATGGTGGGACAACGTAAAAAAAAATCCTTAGGTGGGCAGATATATAGCAAATGAACTGAATCTCCTACTGCACCCTATCCAAACATCATTCAGATTATTTCAGAAAATCGCACCTTTCAAATCATTACCCCCCAGATAATCATGTTGCACTAATAAATTTTAACCTTTTCAGTAATTAATCAACCTTTAGGTCTATAGTATTACACACAAAACTACCATTGTTTCACCACAAGTCCTCATCAGAATTAAAAATCCTTCTTTTTTATTCCTTTCCACACCAACACAAACACATTTCTACACCACATCATCATTTCACTGTTTCCTTTCTGACTTTTGATTCAGGTCATGCTGAGCAACCAATTGTCTTTCAAATACGATCACCACCTCTCTCCTCTTCTCATCAGCATTTATTCCTCTGATATCTCAAATGGTACCATACGATTCATTACACTTACATTATTCATTATATTTTCGCCGAAAGAGAGAAGGCCGTTACGGTGATCACGACCTCCTCCGAGGCATACATTAGCATTCTGGTAAAAGATATGCGGTGGGCAGCTAACGTAATTCACCACTGTCCCATAGTCGCCTTCTACGACACGCAGTGACACACGATGTGGGCAATTTTTCTCCCCACACATAGGATATAAGTGATAGGATGTCTGTAAGATGTTGTTAAAGAGGTGTAAGATATAAGTATGTGTATACATGTGTGATAAAAGGTAGTGCTCTAAGATGTTGCCCTGGAGGATGAGTAAGACTAAAGCACAGAAAGCGCTAACCATTAGGCACTGGAATATCATACATACCATAAAAATGGTATATATACATATATATATATATATATAGAGTAGATATATATATATATATATATATATATATATATATATATATATATATATATATATATATACACACACACACCTATATATATATATATATAATTATTATTATTATTATTATTATTATTATTATTATTATTATTATTATTATTATTATTATTATTGAGTTTTATTATTATCCAAAATTCTTAATATTTTTTCACTTAATCAGCGATTAATCGTCCCATCACTAGTCTATATATGTTATCTCACGACGATTCTCGTCCTTGTCACTAATGTAAATATATAAATATATATATATACACAGACTTATTAATTTATATATATATATATATATATATATATATATATATATATATATATATATATATATATATATATATATATATATACTGTATATATATATATATATATATATTATTATTGAGTTATTATTATTATTATTATTATTATTATATATTATTATTATTATATTACATATTACATATTATTATTATGTGTTTTACAATTATGTCATATTAAGGCTATTATTGTTTTTACATATTTTTTGTGCAATTATTATTATTATTATATATTATTATTATTATACATATTATTATATATATATATATATATATATATATATATATATTACATATATATATTATTATTGTATATATATTATTACCGTATATATATATATTATATATTATTATATATTATATTATATTATATATTATATATTATATATTATTATTATATTATTATATATATATATATATTATTATATATATATATTATTATTATATATATATATAGGCAAAATAAATTTGTAGTATATGTTCTGCTTGTCATAGGAGGGCATCCCATGAAACTCCAGTGTCTGATGGTTTGCCTTTTGTTTTCATATTCATACTCTTCTTACACGGGGAGTAGACTCCTGAATCCCAAAACAGACCATAAAACATCACTATTACTACGATATTATTCTCACTTCTTTATCTACCTCTTCCCCAAGACTGGGGGTAAGGTGCGTGGCATCATGCATCGGAAAAGAAAGCAGTAGAAGAACCTGACAAAAGTCGAAAAGAAAGCCCAGCCTTACTCGTCGCAGTCAATTAATTAGTAAGAACTCGTCACAGACAGAAACTCACCTTAGGGTTTCACGGGACCGCGACGAACTCACTATGGTAAATCGTCAATGTAAAGGTTCATCCTGGCCCAGGGCTACAACCATACCCCCATACAAAAACCCCAGCCGCCTCTCACTCCTATTATGCACCTTTATTCTCGCCTCTGATAAAACTCACATTTCCTTCAGACATTCGTTCACTGACTCAATCCAATTTTTTCTTCGGTTTCAGCCGGTTCCGGTTCCTCAACACATCGCCACTATACCATCCGCTTAACCAACCGACTATCATTCATCCTTTATACATGACCAAACCATCTCAACATACTTTCATTTATTCTTCCTTATTTACCCCTTTCTTCACACCATGTAACTCTCATAATAAGCTCATTCCTCATTTTATCACCCTTCTCATACCAGCATCCCAAGATTGTCCATCTGAACACATTGAACTTTAGATCTATACTTTTATTCCAGACCATAGTCTCACTACTATACATTAACACAGGTAACAACATACCCTCATGTAAGACTCTAGCGCACTTAAGACTTAGTCCCTTTACATTCAACAACTTCCTCAACGATTTAATTGCACCAGCAACCTTCCTGCCATTCACAACTTTCTACTACACTCTGCATCATCCGTTCCCTTCTCATCCAACACACACCCTAAATATTTAAACTCAAACACTTGTTCCAGCTGCTCATCATCTAACATAACTTCACACTGAGGACTGTCCTCACTCACAACCATAACCTTACTCTTATCTACGTTTACTTTCAAACCCCTCCTTTTACACACCCTGCCAAATCTCTCTACCAATCCTCTCAAACTCTCTTCAGATTCGCTACCAAAACCAAATATCATTTGCATATAATAGGTAGGGCACCCTCCACTCATCTCCATTCTCTATCATTCTAACACCATTTCCTGCCACCCCCACCTCTAATTCTTTCATAACCCCATATTCTTCCTTATTATTATTATTATTATTATTATTATTATTATTATTATTATTATTATTATTATTATTATTATTATTATTATTATTATTATTATTATTATTTTTCTCATTGTGTGGGGGAGAAAGAATTTAAAAAGCGTATGTTCTGCGTGTCATAAAAGGCGCCTAATGGGAGAATGGTGCTTGGCTTGGCGACCCACTACCACTTATCTCTTGTTGGGAATGCATGTCGATAGTTGTGAGCACCATAAGCAACCTTCAATTTTTCGATGAAACTGTATGAAACGTTTGGGTACGTGGAATATTAAGGGGAATAAATGGTGAGGAGAATAAAGATAATCTTAAAAGAATAAAGAATATGGATGGTACTTTCGTGATACATGAAATGGATGTGAGGAGAGTGTGAAGTGAACACTTCAAAAATCTGCATAACTTTAGTAATGAAGAGGCGATAGTGAATGTGTATGGGTTTGATGGTGTAAAAAAAATAGGTATTTTGGGAATGAGGTAATTTTTAAGGTGGAAATAATATGTAAAGTGAGAAAGTTGAAGATTGGTAAATCTGAAGGTATAGATGGAATTATCAGTGAAATGATTGTGATTCACTGGATAGATATGGAAATTGTGCAACATAGCATTTATGGAGGATATAATTACAAAGGATTGGGGGAGAGCAGTAAAAGTACCCTTATATAAGAGTAAGAGGATAAGGCTAACTGTAGAAACTAGTATATTTAAATTAGTATACTGAGTGTCGTAAGGAAAATATATGCTGGCATTTTGGTTATAAGACTGCGTCGAGTAACTAAGGGACTGATTGGTGAAGAACAAGGTGCATTTAGAAGTGGTAGAGAATGTGTAGATCAAATTTTCATTTTGAAACAAAAGATTGAGAAAATGAAAGAAGAATAAATTGTATTTATATTTCATGGACTTGCAAAATACCTACGACAGGATTAATAGGCAAGCTTTGTGCCAAGTATTAGTGATATATGGTGTTGGTGGTAAGCTTCTGAATGAATCAAAATAATGTATGACGATAGTGAAGAGTGTGTAAGAACAAATAGAGTTGAAAGTGATTGGTTTAATATTAATAGTGGAGTGAGGCAGGGATATGTCCCATGTCTCTGGTTATTTAATTTGTATATGGATGTGGTGATGAAAGAATTTGAGGTAAAGGTGGTAGAAGGAAGGTGTTAGAATGATGGAGAATTGAAGAGATTGGAGGGTGCCCTGCTTATTTGAGAGAATTGGTAGAGTGGTTTGGCAGGGTGTGTAAAAGGAGGGGGGGGGGGTTGAAAATAAACGTTCATAAGAGTAAGATGATGGTAGTGACTAGTGAGTAAGGAGAGTCCGTGGTATGAAGTAATATTAGATGGTGAGCAACTGGAACAAGTATCCAAGTTTAAATATTTAGGATTGATGTTAGATGAAAAGGGAAGGGATGATGATTGGAATGTAATAGGAAAGTTGTGAATCGTAGGAAGATGGACGGTACATTTAAATCCTTGATGGATGTAAAGGGACTAAGTCTTGAGTACGCTAGGGTTTTGCATGAGGGTATGCTGTTATCTGTGCTAATGTATACTAGTGAAACTATGGTGTGGAATAAGAGGTATAGATCTAAAGTGCAATCTGTCCAGATGGATAATCTTAGTGACGTGTTAGGTGTGATAATTGATAAAATGAGGAATAAACGAATTAGGGAGTTGTATGATGTGAAGAAAGGCTTAAATGAGAAAATAAACAAGAGTGCATTAAGATGGTCTGGTAATAGGGAAAGGATGGATGATAGTCTGTTGGTTAAGCGGATGTATTGTGGTCAGTGTGCTGGGAATCAACCGGCTGAGACCAAAAAAAAAAAGTGGACGAGTCAGTAAAGGAATGTCTGAAGGAAAGGAATGCGAGTTTTACAGAAGAGAGAAGAAACGCGCGAAGTGAATGGCGGGGTTTTGTGAGGGGATATGGTTGTGGTCCTGACCCAGGAGATGAATCCCACATTGAGGGTCCGTCGCAGTGTTGTGAACTCCTAGCGTGGATTTTTTTTTACTACGACGAGCTCTCACTTAAAGGTATGGAGGGGATGGTACTAACATCATGCTCTTCTATTTAACTATCTTAACAAGTGGGAAAAGATGAGAGGATAAAGAAATAAATAATAAATATTTTGAAAACAAAATATTCTTGAACAAATCTTTACAAAATTTTATAAACCACCACTACTACAAGCTAATAAAATCTAAATCCTAACCAAAAATAAACTGTTAACAATATATACTATATTTCAATAAATTTAAAGATTATCCTTCATTTCTTTATTCATACCTGATTTTCGTCTAGTTCAGAAATTTGCTCCAAAAGTTTGTCATCATTCGATATGTCATCTTCCTCTTTCACAAAATCCACAAGTCCATCATTTACTTCAATCTCACTTTTCACAACAATGTTTCCACACCAATTATTATTCTGTTCAAAAATATTTTACAATAAATAGTTTTTTGGGGGGACTGCTAAAGTGATAATTAATGCTGTACTGAGTCCATTTTTTAAAGCTGAGCACGAGTCTGAGTCCAGGTTTTATGCAGACTCTGAGTCCAAATTCGAGTTCAGATCCAAGTTATTACAAAATCTTTTGTAAAAAAATAAATGCATAATAAAGTATTGGATATTTTTGTGCATATAATAAATACTAAGACATAAAAATATAAATAGTATCTTTAAAATATTTAAATTCCAAAGGGAAATGTGAGCTTAGGTATTATATGTAAAAGTTTAATTAAAAAAATATTCTACCCATGTGTCACAAATGTGAATGTGGGGAGCCTTGCGAATGGGTTTGTGTCGTAAGTTTGCTCACTTTTGGGATCTTAATTCAATTACATCCTTATGAGTAAATGTTTAAAAAAAAAAAGTCAATCAACAATGGTGCTGTTAATTCAATAAATTTTATTTAAAGTCTGGTCTCTTGGCAGTCATCATTGATTTTGAAAGGCAAGTCTTTTATTTGTTAATGCACTAAGTATTGCTAAGCAAATTTTCAGTTAAGGTTTCATGTTCTTTCATAAAATACAGTACCTATACATAAAGAATAAGAATGTTTTACAAGTAAAGTTTGTTGCATATACCAATGCCCTTGTAAGTTCTGTGCATGCTAATTTTAAGGAAATAAGTGTTGAAGTAAGGAATAACAAAAAAAAAAAAAAAATTACAAGAAAAAAATTGTTGATTTTTTGGGGCACATGTTACTGTTTGCTGAACATGAATTTGCCTGAATTAGACTGAATCCCTGAGTCTGGGGCTAGGGCTCGGTACATAAATTAATAATAATATAATAATTAATAATAATAATAAAATACTAATATAAAAAAATAATAAAATAATAAATATAAAAATAATGAAATTACTAATAATAATTAATAAAGAAAAATTATATTTAGGTTTTTAATGGATTACAAGCGTTGAGTAGATTAATAGTGAAGCTATTATGACAGGTATTCTAGTAGATATATGTGTTGGTGTAGGCTCTGAATGCGTGAATCAAAATTATGTGATGCACGATATGAAGCATGTGTAGAATAAATGGTGTCAATGGTGAATTGGTTTAGTGATTAATAGTGGAGTAGACAGGGTTGTTTATGTTCCTTGGTTGTCAATTTGTGATATGGATGGGGTTGAGAAGAAATTCGAGGTGGTGATGGCATGCAAATGGTGAGAATGATAGAGAAGGAAGATGGAAAGTGCCTACTATTAAATGCGATGATTTGTTCTGTGTGCGAATCTGAAGAGAGTTTGAAGGATGGTAGTAGAGTTGGCAAATAAATATTAGTTTTTTAAATAGTAAACGTAGATATAAAGTAAGTTATGGAGTGAGGACAGTCCTCATTTTGAAGTTATGTTAGATGTGAGTCCTGGAGCAAGTGTTGATTTAATATTTATGGTTCGTGTTGGATGAGAAAGGGAACGGATATCGCAGAATTGTAATTAGGAAAGTTTGTGAAGGCGGAAGGTGCGTGCCAATTAATCGTTGGTGAATGTAAAGTGACTAATTCTTAGAGTGCTTTAGAGTCTTACATGAGGGTATGCTGTTATTGTGTTATTGTTGGTAAGTGGATACTTATGGCTGAATAAAATACATAGATCCAAAAAGATAATGTGTTCAGCAATGGACAATCTAGAGGCATCTGTCTAGTGTCGGACCAAAATTAATTCAAACTTTCTCATTAATCGGCACACGATATTACGAGTTGTCAGGTCCGTGCGACAAACAACATCTAATTGAGAGACAACACATAGATACAAATTACGAATATCTTGAACACTGGTTTTGTCACCGTTGAAAGTACTGAATTTAATCACGTCATGCGCTTTACAGCGACATTGTAACCTAAGATCGAGACAGTTAGTGTTTTCAACATGGACACGCACTGGTGGGATAAATTCACGAAGATATACGAGGTATATCCTGCATATTCTTTCGGACACACAACGAAACTGAATCCTTAAGGTACGATAAGTGAATTTGGTCATGTCACGTACATAAATTGGTTCAGATTATAAGAAATTACTGCGGCACTATGTAATCTGGAGCGAGCGATCGTTGCTCGCGTACAGATTTGCAATCGACATTGTAACACACTTACAATGACAGATTTTACTATGTGAGAGTGGCTCCGTAGTTCTATGAATCTAGATACCATGATTCTGAGATCTATCTGCATCATTGACGAAGCTTACACCTAGATTAATGGTAACCAGAGGGACGTCAACGCATGCTGTCATTTCTTTTCCGAACATTTTCAACTACTCTTAGCCGAGCGACTTTAATACTTCATGTTCTTCCTAGACTTTGTCAACCGCTAACACCTTTACCCATATATCAGTCAAGCGAGACAAACCTTCATGCATAGATGAAGAAGAAAAGAATAATAATAATAATAATAATAAAAAAATTATAATAATAAAATAATAATATAAAATAATACTATAATAAAAATAATAATAATATAATATAATATAAGAGTAATAGTAATAGTAATGTGATGGAGAAACTTGATCCGAAAGATGGTCACTCAATGTTTCTTCCTTCATATCCAAAGGTTCATCTTTTACCTCAAATTCACTTTTGACATAATTCATCGACAAACAATTTCCTTCCTGTTTCTGATCAGTAATTCTATCATAGTAACCAGACATGTTTTATAATATTTCATTTTTTTTTTTTTTTTTTACAGATGTCACCACCGCTCACGGCAGAGCCCTATCAAGGAGGGGGTGTTATTAGTATTGTTATTATATAATTATTATTATCTCTGGTTCACTAGTATCAACATTTATATTCATAGCATCTCTAATATCTTTTTCTTTTTGTATAGCATGACATCTTCTTACAAAATAATGATTACAATTTTAGATATATTCCTCAAAGTATCTCTCTTTGACAAAAATAAATATCGATTTGATCGTTGATCCACAAATATCGAATCTTGTTGTTGCTCATGGCTCATATCTCTTTGCCCTCGGTTGGTTTACGTCCGTCCCATAAAACCGGTTTGATCCTATGCAACATACTATCGTTTTCTTTCGCAAGGATCAAGATTATCAACATCTATTACTGCTGTGAATCTACACATGTACACAGGAAGACACAAAAACTATTGCATGTTTCTTCACCAAACTGCCACTCGAGCAGATCAACTATTTGCAGACTAGATGATTCGATTCCGGTCGCACAATCTCCATGAACATAACCCACACCACTTCTCTATAATATAGATTCAATTATGAAAAGAAGGGCTAGTTCTCTGTTGTTGTTATTTATCTTATCTATTAAGGACAAAGTATTCAAACTTATGTTGCTCACATCAAGTACCTTAATTAAAATTGTAAATCATTATTAAATTGATTTGAATATTTTATGATCTCAGTCAACTGTAATAAAATGCGAAAATATTAAATTAATTATTAAAAGGACCAAGCTTTCTTCAAAACTGAATTCTGCTAAGCTTAAAAAAGGTGAATCTGCATCATTCATGCTTATCCTATCTTTGAGAGACGATTTATTTTCATTAAATTCCTTTTCTTTCTCTCCTTCGCGATGTTCTCCCATCTGTTTTCTTCTATGATTTCTACTGTTTATTTTAACACTTCTTTCACCAATGACTTATACTACAATAGCTTCCTAAATATTACCCACACTCTAGATTGGTAAAACTTAGTCAGGCATTTTGTTACGTAAGAGTGATTGACAGGTTATGCAGAATTGACATAGCAACATATAATAATAATAATAATACTAAAATAATAATAAAAATAATAATAATAATAATAATAATATTAATAAATAATTATAATAATAATAATACATCTTAATGATAGCCTGAATTATCACTTCTAATAATACAAGAGAAGTGGCCATAATACAATCATTTCCACACATGGTAAAATGCAAATGCATCATCACTGCTCAAAATCATCATTATTTTGACATACAAATACTTTTTCTATTCCTGTTAACTAATAAATAAAATCAAGAATATATAATAATATAGTAATTAATAATATTAAAACTATTTACTTCATAAAATAATAAAACAAACTAATAATGAATATTAAATAATTTCAGCCCAACAACAGCTTAAGACTTTAAAATCAGTTTATAAGAAATTGAAATAAAAACATATTTTAACTTAAAGAAAAACTAGTATATCGTTTTGTCCTTTAAAATCATAAATCAAAATTGGAGATGGTAAAAAAGTGGAACTAACAATATAAATTAAGTACTAATAGAACACAACACAACAACAACAAACAAACACAACAAAACAACAAAAAAAAAATGCTAATATGAAAATACAATTACCACTAGTAATAAAACCAATAAAATGTTTTATAATATTAAGATCAATGAAAACTATGACAATTAAATAACTAAGTGATGAATATGAAGAAATTGATCCGAAAGCTTGTCACTCAATGTTTCTTTCTACCTTAGTACCAAAAGGTTCATCCTTTATATCAATCTCACTTTTGACATCAATGAATGAGTAACAAATTTTCTCCGTTGTGAAATTTTAAAAGACTAATGTTTTTAATTAATTAATAATAATAATAATAATAATAATAATAATATATAATAATAATATAATAATAAAGACAATAAAGAAATTACTGTTAAAATAAATCAATAACTATTATACAATAATAATAATAAAATAAAATAATGTTTATTTTTTTATCATAAATTATGAATAATAATAATAATAATATAATAAATAAAAATAAATATTATAATATAATAATAATAATATTATAATAATAATAATAATAATAATAATAATAATAATAATAATAATAATAATAATAATAATACTGAATAAAAAAATAATAAAATAACTAATCCAACTCACTCAAATATCAGAGAACATAATTTCAAGATATAGATCATTCGACGTTTTTATCATAATTAACAAATTACAAGGATCATGATCTGCTTCAATCCCATTTTTGATGCCAATATTTCTTCCCTAATAATAATAATAATAATAATAATAATCATAAATAAAATAATAAATACAAAACAATAAACAAATAATAATAAATAAATAATCAATAATAAACACTTTCCATACCGAAAATCGTCTATCTCTAAACCATGAGAAAAACTTACATGTAAATGATAATCAATCAGTGTATCATCTTCAGTATTCGCTAAAAGCTTATCCTTTATTTTGGTCTCATGATTGATATCCATAATAGAAACAAAATTGAGTTTTTTAAAAAAATTTCTAAAAATGAAACACAATTGTTAATGCTATGAATAAAATAAAAAAAATAGAAAAATAATATCATGAACTTTAGCACAATTTAAGAAAATTGTTTCATGTGCGAATTTGCCCCCACTTGACAATTTTAACAATAAAAATATTCACAACTTCCTAGTCTAGTTTTACTTGTCATTATAGCTTTATTAATATTCTCCTCAATAAGAGTGGTAGATTATCAGCATTTGCTATGTTAGCAGCAATTGACAAGTTAGCAGAATTGACAGATTAGCAACATTTGTTATGCTAGCAGCCATTGACAGGTTATCAGAATTGACAGATTAGCAGTGATTGAAAATTTTTGGATATTCTTTCTGTTAAAAATTAATCAAAAAATATTAATTACTCTTGCGGTATGTTTAATGTTAACTTCACTGACATCACTGAGATTTCTTACATTATGGAAACTAAAACTTCTACTGTGCGTGAGTAGTGCTGTACAGTTTCTTAGGGCAATGCTCATGTGGAGCGCGCATTAGAAGCGAGCAGTCTGCCATGCATGTACGCCAGCCTGCTGTGCATTTATCCTATGGTATTTGATTAATAAAAAAAAAACATAAAATACATATATATTATACTAATCTAATAAGTATATATATGATATATAAGCAATAATATGATTAATATACTTATATATATAATATATAATAATAATTATAAAATATATAATCATCCTAACTAATCACTGAAACAGAGGCAAATTCGTCAAAATCAGGGTACCCAAAATGCTAGAGGTTTATGGAACTTTTTTTTTTTTTCGAGAATTCTTTTTTTTTTATATGTTATTTATCCCAAATCTAATTGAAATTAGTATTTGTATATTAATATAGATTAATGTAGAGCCGATAGTTAACGTTGAACGAATTGCCCACATTATTCGGGGGCGCGGGCAAATCAGGTCAACTTCACTTTCTTCACATCCTAAGAATACCTCAATTATAAGTGTTTTATTTAATAATGTTAAGTCGAGTCAAGTTTTCATTTTAAAAAATAATGTTATTACAAAAATTTTAAGAAATTGGGTTCGAAACGTAAATAAAATTTTCGAGTGCCGTTCAGTTCTATTGCGATAATCAAAAACTGCCAAATCTTTTAAAAAAAGCTATCCTCTTTCCTTGCTGATGGTTTCATCTAATTCTGTAAGTTCTATTCTTTTTTATTCTGTATAATACACAAAATTAAGGAAATCCTTTACGTTTGTGAGCGTTTTTTTACGACTTTGACGATGTTGACAAAATAGACGCAAACGTGCGCTGTGAAAAATGAACGCAAGCGGGCGATTAAAAATTTCGTCGATGTTTGCGGTGACCTTGGTAGCAGAATATTATATAAGGCCAGACCACACACTACACACTACACACTACATGTCGATGTTTGCGGTTCGTTTTTCGTCAAACGCAAATCGTAAAAAAAATGCTCCCACCAACGTAAGGACTCTCCTGATTCTTCTCTATTCGATTTCAAAGAATTAGGAAATACTTTAACGTTTGTGCGCTTTGGTTTAACGATGACGTCACGAGAGTTTTACCTCTTGCTGTTAATTCCTCCTTTAATATTTTCTTCACTTTTGACTTTTTATATGACACAGAATTAAGAATTATTTACGTTTGGTGAGCGATTCTTTTACGATTTTGCGTTTTACAAAAACGAATGCAAACGCTTGCAAAAACCGAATGCAAAACTTCGAGCGTTTTAGGCATATTACGTTTCGGAAGAACCAATGCAAGAACGAAACCTGCTTAACATCATCATCAGAGTATTTTGTTGTTTCTTGCGGTGTTACTTTTGGACGTAAATAGTGAATCCATCATTGCTGAAAAATGTATCAAAGTAATTTAGGACCATTAAGTATTTGAAACTTTTCCTTACCAGTCTTGCTGTAGAATGTAAAAAATTATTTTAAACATTATCTTTCGAGTTCAACAAAACGCTTTGCATTTAATTATGAAGATCAACTTCATAACAATTGCCCCACGCAAATTTCTAAACCTGGACCGACATTGCCCCATGTTACAGATTTATAATAAAACACTAATTTACCATTCTTGCCATGATTAATTCCAAGATCCATTTAAATTTTGTTCACTATTTTTAGTACTATAATCCTTGGTTCCAAGTGAATGTAGTAACATTATCACTTCCATCCCTAATTTACAGAATAATCCTCTGCATTATTAGTGTTGTGATCTTTCTCCATCCTGAAATACTCTCCGAAATTCATAGTCTTTCTTTAAAAGATTTTCAATAAAAATAGCATTAATACCTAAGACATAAAATACATTATTTTACTCTTTAAAGAATATATTTACATCGATAGCTATTTTGACCACTGACCGAATTGCCAGCCATCTTACGGTATAAAATATATATATATATATATATATATTATATAATATATATATAATTAATAATATATATAATATATATATATTATATATATATATCTACTATATATATATATATATATATATATAGTAATGGTCATCCTCACAATTAGGTGGAACCTGTACTTAAAAACTATAATACCACATAAAAACTGAATACATTATTGAAATCAGCGAACATTATTTTTTAGAAGTAAATAGAAATAAAATTGCAACGTATATAAAAAAATAATAATAAATCAGAGTTTTGAAAACTCTTTACTAGTTGGAATCACTAACTATTCTGAACATGAAAGCGTCTAGAAAAATTATGAATGAAACAATTATTTTTTAATAATAATAAATAATTGCAATGGCACAGGAGGGTAATACTATAGGAAGCCCACCAACCGTCCCCTGACACTTTGAGCTAGCTAGTAAATAATTTTAAAAAATATATAAAAACAGTACTTTTATATTATAATTTAATCCCCCCAAAAATTAAAATCATGACATTTTTAAAGTTATACCCTTAAAATATTGAAATGATATAAAACATATATTTTTATGGGTAATACAACCTAATATATATTTAGGACACTTCATATTTATCTTTAATTAAATATTTTGACTGCCCACGGAGCTAAGTGCCTTATTGCCAGGTGTAAGATTGCTTCATTTTAATTAATTTTACCTTAAGATGTAATTAATAATTATTAATTTTTTTTTATTATCATGCATATAAAAATGTTCGCTCAATAATCAAAAATCTTCTAGTTTTACGTAGCTATCCGAAGTTTCTGATGCATACAGTTACCAACTAATCTGAGGCTGGCATAAATTAATTACCATATATACTTACGTATACTATTAAAATATATAAATACTATTAAAATATAATAACTTACAATATAGAAATATATAAATAATATAATATATTAATATATATCAACTAATATATATATTAAATATAATTTTTTTTATATAATCTTGTGAGTAAGTATCTGTGCATAAATTACAACTTATTTTTTTTATTTATTCTTAATAAGTCTATTGCAGTGTTGATACACATTCTTTTAAAACAAATATAATTTGTAAATACTCATAATAATACAAATCAAAAATCCAAGATAATCTATTTTTAAACATAACTACTGAGAGGAATCTGAATTAGCAGCATTACCACGCTCAACAGTGTGCTATTATTTCTCTACTGTCTTTGCCATTCACATGCTGAAACCAGCATTATGTCTTATGTCATTTATTGCGCTATAATCATATTGAGTCATTCAAGTTCACTGAGAATCCAAAGTCAAAATCTGGATATTCACTGAAAAATCTACGGCATGCTTGTTTCTGAGAAGGTAACATTTAGAATTAGGGTTATGCTTGTGAAAAACAAGTAATTGTACATTTGAGAATTTTTTGTTGATGTCAGATCGTTACTTTACGATCACTGCTCTGACAACTACAGCTATACTGGCAACCTCCTGCAGACCTTTCTGACAACCTGGCCATTCAAATTATATTTTCAAACGTTCATTTGGCAAAGACCTAACTTTATACTTTCTTACTAATGACGGAGAGCAATGCTAGCAGTATTATAGCTATTGTGCCATTTTACCTGTGATCACTTGCTATTAAATGTTATCTTAAGCTTGGGCTTCTAGTAGTTACTTCTTGTTCTACTTCTAGTTCCAATAATAACTTATGGTTCTAGTCCTACTTTGTATGGTTAATTGTTGAACAGATAATTAAACTATTTTGAATTACAAGTGTTTCAACATCTATATATGATATATATATTTCTACATATATATCTATATATCATATATATGATTCGACCGTCGTAGAGTGTGGACTCAGTGGAAACCAAAGGGGAAACAAATACAGAGGACAGAAAGAAGGAATGAAGAAGAGCCGATAGTCAGAGCAGATTTATGAAGAAGAAGATACGAATCCTTGGATCTACTGAAGATTTGATTGAAATATATATTAGAAGAAGAAAGAAAGAAAAGAAAGCGTTTGATTCATTCATGGTGCACTAGAAATTTTCAAGCAAAAAAAATTCATTATAACATACATGATTCTTAAGATTATTACAAAAATGAAAAATATAAACATTACTAAAAATTTAACACTCTTCATGTGGATTTATCTGGGAGTTGCGAGAAGCAACAAAATTTTTTAATAATTCTTTGAGGGTTTTGATATAATTTTAAATTATTAAAGAACAAAATAAAATTATAGAATAAATTAAAATACTAAATTGAAGAAGTTGGAGCTGCGTTTCCCAAGTCTATCGTCGAGTCATATGAAGTAAAATTTCCAAATTCTCTTCCTACTGTAGCCCAGGTCTGAGAAACTCCTTCTATAACATTTAATCTTTCCGGAATAGTTGGTGATATATCTTTTAAATATACTAATAGTAATAACGAATGATATGGGTCTTTTTTTAATCCTATAATGTTTAATGATAATTTTTAATTGGTAATACGATAGGTAAATAATGAAATATATGTAACAAATATACTAATATAATAACAGTGATTGTGGTGATAATTATAATAATAATGATTAATGATAAATTATTTATATATATATGGTGAATAGTGTAAAATAATATTTTAGTAGTGAATTGTGTACGCTTCAATTTTTATTACTAAATATAATTGCACCCAATCATATTACATATATTAATATAAAATATAGTAAATATAGAAAATGTAATACAAAAAAAATGCGAAAATAGGCATTAATAATAATAATTAATGGATGAATTTTAAAGATATGTCATTATTAATTTAAATGGAGAATATCAAGTTTCAAGGTTTTTCCTTTTCATTAGTTAAAAACGCCCGTAACTCAGTGTTAGAGCACATCCCCAAACCAAAGCGAGGTCCAGGTTCGCAAACTGGCGTGGAGTATGTGAGCTATTCATCTCCTTGGGCTTGGCTCGTCTGCCGGACGTTAAATGAAGTACACTCTCCTTATTAGGGTCTCCCGTGAGTGATGGCTTTTTACTGTCTCTATATTCCCAATTTCCATAATAACCCCATAAAGTCCTTTATGCAGTTGTCACTCCAGGGTCACCACTTTATTGGGTTATGCTGGTCCTGGTTTATGGTTTTGGGTGATTGGAGGATATTGATACACTGGTTATCCAAAATAGTTTAATTACCTGTCCAACAATTAACCATACAAAGTAGGACTAGAACCATAAGTTACTATTGGAACTAGAAGTAGAACAAGAAATAACTAGAACTAGATGCCCAAACTTAAAATAATGGTAATTGTGGAGTATTACTGACTAGGGTACATGTAAATACTATATTAAAACTATAAACGGTAATAGTAGTGCAGAGGGGTGTCACCCTGATTTTTAAAAAAAATCACAGGATATACTCTAAAAAAAATAAGGTAATAGTTTTGGTGAGGTGAATAAACTTTACGTAACTATTGTATAAAAACTATAAACTTTTAATTTACAGAAATGGAATCAAAAAATTCTTTGAAGTTTTTTTTACCGATTAGCGTATATTATAAATGCATATTTTTAATAAAAATATGAAAAATTACGCTCCGAAAAAAAAATTTTACTAATTTCAGCGTTTTTTGGGGGGGATAACACTATCGATGTTTGTTTCTGATATTTTCCGATTATTTATATATCGATAAAAATAATTTTCTTTCGATAATTTTTTTTACGATTATCAACGATTCAATTGAACCACAATCTAGATTGTGATTGAACCTTAAACGCGGCTCCACACATGCGGAGTTTGTCAAACCCTTGAATCTTTGCGTTTTGCATTTGTTTTGTTTTTTAAGGCCAATGTACGTACACACATATTCGTATATTTGACAAATTCGTTTATCGCAAAGTTTGGAGTGGGAATGACCAATATTTGTCATCAAATATGGACGAGCACGAGTAAGTTTTAATTAGGCATAGCTGTAAAACAATTTTTCAGCAATTGCAGTTATGGTTTCACAATAAAAGTACTATAGCCTGGTATGTTAATAAAAAAAAAAAAAAAATAGTTTCAACTCAAAGGCTTCGTATAGTATAAGCCTATTTGCAAATTGGAAGAATTAAATCCTATTTCATAATTTATTAACATATTTAAAAAAAAAAAAAAATTGTTAATATTGATATAAGCACTACACATTTTTTTTATCAAGAATTTTTGTAACCGTATATAATAAGTTAGGTCCGCATATGAACAAATATACTTGAATTGCACTGCCAAAGTATTGACAAATGTCACAAATGTGTGTACGGGGATTTGATGGGTTTGCCATATTCACAAATCTTTTCCATCGTTTGTGGAAAAGATTTGCGCATTTGGCAAATCAAGCAAATGAGCAAAGCTTTGTCACAAATGACCCATACACACATGGGGTGTTTGGCAAAGGGTTCGACAAACTCCGCATGTGTGGAGCCGGCTTAAGGCGTCATCTTTGAGTCAAAGTTCCTTGTAGACGGCCACTGGCTGGAAATGGCTTCGTAGACTGCCAGTGACTGGCTTTTATGGCTTCTTATACGTTTAACGTCAAAGAATGCTCTAGTTGAAAGTTTTTCTAAATCAGCTGTTTTTTGTTTACCTTCAACATGGAGTCTGGATGGTATAGCGATATTTCTGATGATGAGGTTTTAAATTCCAGGAGAAAGAAGTATATATATATATATATATATATATATATATATATATATATATATATATATATATATATATAGATATTATATATACATATATATAGGCATATACATATACATATATATATATATATATATATATATATATATATATATATATATATATATATATATATATATATATGAGTGATATATATATATATATATATATATATATATATATATATATATATACATATACATATATTATACATATGGACATATACATACATATACATATATACATACAATGAGCTGATTTTAACACTTTATATACTGCATGTTTCATTTGTTCGTTCAAGGTGTCTAGGGTCACATTACCGCCCAGGGTCCCTAAAGTTCAGAGTCGCCACCGTATGAAATTCCATCCTATTCCGCAATGTCTCGATAACAATAATAATAACAATAATAATAATAATAATAATAATAATAATAATAATGCACAATAACAATAATAATAATAATAATAATAATAATAATAATAATAATAACAATAATAATAAATAATAACAATAATAATAATAATATAATAATAATAATAATAATAATAATAATAATAATAATAATAATAATAATAATAATAATAATAATAATAATAATAATAATAATAATAATAATAATAATAATAATAATAATAATAATAATAATAATAAATAATAATAATAATAATAATAATAATAATAAGGAAAAGTAACACATAAACGAGAATGAGCTGATAAACTAATTCGACTTACCTGTATTTAATGAATCATTATTGTCTCTCAAAGGCTGACTTTGCGATTGAGAAGTGGAACTAGTTGACCCAGTATTAAAACGTTTAGAAATTTTTTCAGCGTCTAAAGATTTTCTTTTCTTTTCGTAGTGCCACTTTGGTACACACATTTCATGTTGACACAACTGTTACACTGCACGAACTACAACCCTAATACGAGACTGAGCGAGTGAGTGTCGCGAAAGAAGTTAGTTAGGCTACCATAACCAAAAATCAACTGGCAACTGCCTAAAATTTATTGTAAGCGCGCAAGATTATTAGGAAAATAATCAAATTACTCTGATGTAACTAATTATAAAGTAGTATATCCATTTTTGGGAGGCCTCCGGGGCCCCATTGGGCTGGGGCCCTCGGCATTTGCTGAGCAAAACAAGTTATCAATATTCTGCTTCTGGCCTGGTTAATTAACGGAACTTACGAAATATTTTAAACCAAAGCTAAAAAGTTAATAAAAATAACGCTAAAAATAATTAAATTCGTTAAATAACATTATCGATTTAATTAATATCATCATTAATATATATATATATATATATATATATATATATATATATATATATATATATATATATATATATATATATATATATATATTGAAGTGGCTTGCTTTTACCACTCTCAAAAAATACTTTAATAAGTTGGTTAACTGAATTATGAGAATAAGTTTAGTTTAACAA
>JABUQX010032320.1:0-50000 GCA_015478945.1 Trachelipus rathkii
AACAAACTATCCAACTCTGCATCGACGATCGAAACGCTGTTACTCGCGCCTCTGCACCAATATTTATTTTCAACACATAACCGAAAAATGTTTTTCAAATATGTTGATCCTTGCCAAGTTTTTATTAAATCCAAATGATGTTTTCACCTCCTTGAATGTTGATAACTTCGGCATTATGACGGTCCCATCGCTTATATAGATCAAAGTTCTTTTTACAAACTTTTACAGCCTATCCTCGGAACTATCAGTCCTTTACCAACCCCTGATAAACTCGTGGGATTCAGTTTGACATTCCACCACTGGCTTTCTTTAAAGTTTAGATTTTTTTGTTGAGTCATTTTATAAATATAAAAATTCCTTCAACTGCACAAAAATCCAAATCACTTCGTCAAACTCAAAAAAAAAAAAACCCTCAAACGTAATAAATCACTAAAAAAAAAATAATAACAGATTAATTCATAAGTCATACAGCTAAAACCATCCATTACACCCAATCACCTTCAATCGGAAGGATGGACTTGGAACAACCTCTACGAAAAGAATAAGGAAGAATAGTAGGTAATAAGTGAACTAAAAATAAAAAGAACAGGATAGAAGTAGATATGGAATGTCATTCCTCGGCCATCCTTTTCATTCACTTAAATACATCTCTTATTCCACAATTTACAGTAAGGAAAAAAAATTTATCAAAAATACTAGCAACTTGGTCCGCCATGGATTATCTCTGCATATGTTCTATGAATTTTATAAATGTGTCCCTGATCTTTCAGCATTATCCTTAAACGTTTCCCTGACTTTCTCTGACCAAATTTTTTTTTTTCCTGACTTTCCCTAGACATTCCACCGACTTTCACAGAAGTGAAACCCTTTTTATAGGAGGCAAACCAATCTGTTCATCAAATTAAGTAAAAATCGTGTCAGACCGGTGGAAAAACTATCCAGTGGACTCCGGAATGTCAAAATGCTTTCGACGAATTAAAGAAAGCATTAATAAACCCATGTTTGTTGGGTTTCCCAGACTACTGCCCGGATGTATCTCCAATGGAGCTTCATGTGGACGCCTCTGATATTGGGGCTGGGGCGTGCCTCTCGCAAATTCAAAATGATGAACGCAGACCGATTGCCTTTATTTCCATGACCTTTAATGGTGCCCAAAGAAATTATGGTGTAATCGATAAAGAATTAACAGCCTTACGATGGGCCGTAAAGTCGTTAAGACCATTCTTACGGGGAGTCAAGGTTTGTTATTTTTACAGACGCAATGCACTCTAAATTCACTGTACAAATTATGGTCTTATTTGGATAGATGGCTCGACTAGTAGAGAGTTAAGAGATGATAATTGGATTTGAGATCGACAATCTCAAGCGGTAATAAAAATTAAGTTCGGATGCACTTTCGCCGATTCCCCCTATTAAATGGAATCAGTTAATCCCTGAAATTCGTCTAATTGAGTTCTATTACGAGCATGGAATTTTGTTATTGACAGTGACCCCGTGGTGTGTTCCTATTTAAATGCTTTATTCCTTTCCAATACTGGAAATACTGATTGAATCGTATTCTGGTCTCCGTGCCGTCCTCATTAGGCAGAACTAAAGAAAATATCACGCATACTAACCAGTTTGCAAGGTATATGTCAATGCAGAAGAGTTGCGGTTATTAGCTCTATCAAGACAAATGCTATCCCAGGAGATAATAAACTCTTTTACTGAGCTATTTAAGACCCTGTGTGCATATATCACCTACAATAAAAAAACATTATCCATGGAATCAAGAAAAGGAGCTTGTTGGATACAGTGTTTAGTCGCGTGGTCCATTACATTACTTATGCCTACCCGTTAACTGACTTGCATAAGATAAAGTCTTGATGTATGTTCACCAATAAATCAGCGTAAGCAGTAATTGCTCTGCTCATCTAAATAGTCATCTTCTTTTTGATAAGAAGAAAGTGTGATTAGAATAAATTATAATGTCCTTACTTTTCTCTATTATTAGAGAGTATAGTTCTTATTGAAAGTTTTGAAGAAGAAACGAAAAATAAAAAATTGAAATAAAAGGATTGGTATTTAAAGACTTCTTTTACAGTTCGTTTATAAGACGAATGTTTTTTTTCTGATATGATTATTACAGTTGTCACCAACCCTCACGAGCAGAGCCTATTCAGGAAGGGCGTGTACACGCCATTAAAAATTTCTTCGCTAGCGTTAATTCGAGCATGGCACAGACGCAGGCATTTAAAAAAGAGGGAGAGTAAATGCAGCAGGAACACAAGACTGGAAGAGAATTCACAGACAAGCTGCAGGAAGGAAGAATACACGCAGTCGCTATGCCTGGATGTTTACCAATATCTACAGAAAACTGGTGCGCAGACACAGCACCCTTGTGCTAGAGTGGCGTCGTAAGGTTGAGATGTGGTACGGAGTGTTAAGTGCCTGAAACCTGCGGCTGCGGTAGCCTAATTACAAAAGAGATTAATGTCAACCAACATCGACGCCGCACGAAATAGAAGTTTTCAATGAACTGGAAATGTCAGAACAGTTTTTTAAGACTTTTTGGCTTGCTGACTCGAACCATGTCCAACGGCCGGTGAAACAGACCCCCAAATATTAGAACATACTTCCACTTCAAGGCGGATGAGACCCTTGCATAGCTGGAGGTAGTAACTGAGAAGAGGAACAAAATTCTCGCAGTCTAAACTCCAGTTTCTTCTGAGGCCGCCTAGCAACCGTTGGTGATGTGAGAGGCTTTCAAGACATTTTTTTGTTTCTGTTCAGCCAAGGATGTTTTTTGATGTCATACAGGAGAGGCAGAGACCGTCGAAAGAGATAGGAAAGTTAGAAGGTGTTTTAGAGAGGGAATATTGTAGAAGTTGAGTTTTTAAAGATTTGAAATTTTCACAAGGTTGAGACGACCCCATCGAATTCATCCAGATCGCAGCATAGATCGAAGATTAAGCGAGAGGGCAATTTCTAGAAGGTAAAAGAGGGCGCAGAATTTTGAGTAGTGTGTTGAAGAATAGGAAGGGTCGATAATCGGCAATAGGATTAGATTAGATGTGAGGTGAGCACGATAATGAAGTAAGAATAAGTAGGAGATGAAGATCCGAACCATGAGGAACACCCTATTGCAGAAAAGAGAAGTTGTCCATCAACACAGCCGATAGTGAGACTTGAATATTTTTGCTAGCAAAGTAGCATCAGAGAAGGAGAACCCAGGAGGCAGCTTTTGGAGAGCCGTGCGGTGTTCCATAACCGGTCAAATGCTTTGGATATTGTCAAGCGCCACACGCAAGTCTCCCCGTAGTTCCTGAAAGTGGAAAACCTAAATACGGCTTAAATAGGAAAGTATATTCACCAGTAGACTCGAACGCTGAACAGCCGGTATTGAATGATCGGGAAACAAGAGAATATGCGATCTTTCCAGATGGTCAAGAAGTGAGAGTAAGCAGGGTTTCAAAGATCTTTAGATAGAACAGGTGAGAGCACTGGGCGTAGTTAGAGATAAGGCGGATTCCTTTTTTGGAAATAGGTTTGATGGATTGTGCGCTTCCAACACTTGAGGGAAAGATCCAGGAGCCTGGCACCCGATCAATGTAATTACAGGCAAGCACTAGACACTTGATCGAGGAGAAGGTGGAGGGAGAAGGATCAGATCTCAAGGTTGAGTTAGAGTGAATAGCGATAGGCGAAGAGTTGCTTTTCAGTTGAGTTTAGCAACAAGCCTCAGACCGATAAGAGGGGAAAGCATTTTACAGAATGTTAAAGGATGTTTATTGGCAAGAGCGAAAGACTTTGTAAAGTTTAGGTAGAACCAGGCTAGTTAGACGCACTTTCGTTTGATGAAAGCCGCTTTGGCGTCGTCGAAGAGATATCCCTGAAACGTTCTAGACTGATGAAGAAATTATGCGAAGCGGCTGATTGGAGAATGAATCCTTTCTCTGTTTCTAGAAGAGCAAAGTCGTTTTGCCAACAATTGTGTATCATTTTTTTTTTCTCGTTTAAAAGGATTTTATTATCCACTACAGATTCTTTATTTTTCTATCACGTGCACTATCTAATCTAAAAGTTCTTTTTCAGATTTATGTTTTAGTCTGATATGGGTTTTCGAGTTTCACAGATAGAGAACGCTCTGTACCACATGACTTGAATGCTCAGTTATCGGAATATTCGTTACGTCATCACGCTGTAAAGTGAGCAAAAAATTTATATGAGTTTTGGGATATGATTATGTTATCCAAATGATTAAGCATAACAAGATAATTTTACCAAACATTATACTATAAAATATATGAATTTATTACAATTCATTTATATTATCTCATATAGTGGTTACCGTACCCATTTCTCCTTGCATTAGATATATGCAACAAGGAAGGTTTAATCATTTAGCATCGGATTAACATCTTATGTTTATACGTATATATTATATATATATTAATATATATTAATTATATATATATATATACTTATTATATAATATATATATAATATATATATATTTATATATATTTCATATATCTGAATATTATATATTTTTCTTTATAGAAAAAAATATACTACCTGTCTTGTCAGAGGAAACACAAGGGGATAATAGCCTTATCACCTTATATAAGCTGCATGATCTTATATACGCTGCCATGGCATGTCATAAGCGCATGTTTCTACATTTATAATTCGATTTGAATTGCTATGCTTTATTTACGCCAAAGTGGCCATAAATATCTATTTAAACTATTAAAATTCATAGATATCTTACCTTATTACTATTACTACGAATGACAGTTCCAAATCACTTGAAATGAAGAATGTATATTAGTAGATGCTGTAGAGGTTATATTATAATTTTCCCATAGACAACTGTCCCTAAAACATTTCATTTTGTTGGACGCATTTCTAATACTTAATATGAAGAACTATATATATCATTTTTATGTTGAGTACGTTTGTGCTTAGAAAAGGTAAGAAGTATCTTGACTCTATCCTTGTACCAATCACACAACATTTTACCCTTAACTACCCCGTAAAAATCGGATAAAATTCGTAAAAAATTCTTTCCATATCACTATTCTTGTATTGGGGTATCTTCGAGAAAGTTAATTTTTTAAATGTAGAAAATAGTTGTCTTTGAATCCGGCAAGGACATATATCCCAACATGCATACAGCAGGTAGAGTCCATTATGTCTACTAATGTGACACAACGTACTCTCTGGCTCTTACGTACGTATGGCTTGCAGGAGAAAGATTGGTAATGGGAACGGGACAGAAAACCTCCTTTTTTCGAGCCAAAAACTGGATTCTAGATATAGAGGAAATACCCTCTATCATGACAAAAATTACATGAAACTTCCGGAATCAACACCAAGGCAAAACCTAACTTATTGATTCTCCATACAGAATTACGGTATATACTTTTATAGAGTGGATTGTCAGTGTATTGGAGGAATCTCAGGGTGATTTTGTGTTAGCGATTCCTGATACCTTAACATACTTATGAGGAACATGCGATATTTAGATTCAATAAATTTAACCTCTTAATATCAGCAAAAATCATTGCGTCTGATAAGAAGATAAATTCAGGGAGAAGAAATTATGATACAACTCATGGAAAACAACAGTTAGTGAGCAATACCCCCTGTAAAAATATTTGTAAAAGACAATCATTATATTTAAACTCACCAGGTCTTTCCGACCGGGGCTTCACCCAAACTAGACAATTCATTTGGAACCATTGTTGACGTATTATATCAGCATTTTTATTGCTCCTATAGTAAAAGTAAGACAAACTTCAAAATTAGCATCACATGATCATCTAAATCAATAAGAAAATACCTTGCGAATTATATCTAAATCAAAAGTAATTATGAACGTCGCGTACTTCCACTACTCTACTTACATTCCGGAATTTGTTAAATCATTAGAATCCGCATCATCTTTCACTTAGAATGCTGGTGGTTTGATTATTATTATCAGAACCAAGTCTATTTCCCAATATGTCCACCACTCAGCAGACATCTCTGCATTTCGCATACGCTTACATTTCCCTCCAGAAAGCATGCATTATTATGAAACTGCACAAGCTCACCTTTTGTGTCGATGAGAAACACCATTGGAACAAATCCTGGATTGTGAGTAATTGCTACGTATACTACATACCTGTGACCAGGAGTTCCAAAATACACGCTATGGTATCCGGGACACTATGAAAAAAGCTTCAGTGGAATTTGTTAGTAAAGAACAGGCCACCAGTGCCACGAGTAAATGGATTAGTCATATGATGAAGAGGATGCATATATAAGTGGTTGATCTTCTACTCACACATAATTAAACTTGTTATACATTCATCATATTTTTAAATTACAAAGTCGTTTTTGTTGTAACGACATACATATAAAAGATATATATATATAAAATGTTCCTTACTTTTCAATTCAGCATTTTAATATTGAATTTATGTATTACTGGTTCCGTATCGGCGACTTTCTTTGTAATTCGCTCCGCCACCCTCTGCATTTTCATAAGCTCAGTTGCTGTTGTTTAAAAGGGGGGTTCATTTTAGTCGGCGGGGATGTTAGGAGACGGCTCTCCTAGGCCCATTCCGCTCAAGTAATTCGTTGCAATAATTTCTTCATTTTTCTTATTTATCGAAATCATTACCATAATTCTGTACTAATCTGTTTTTATTATTTCTTAGATATAATACAGTTTATTAATTTTTGTATCCTCTGCTTTTGTTAATTATATCTCTATCATTAATTTTAGTCTTTTGAGCTGAGATATTTCATATTATATTCTTGGAAAACTCACTTAGCTTTACATTTAACGAATTCACGATTGGACGCACTTATTATTTATTGGATCTATCAAGGTGAGTCCGTAATTATTTTTCATCTTTATCAATTCTTGCTTATTTGTATATCTATTAAGACAAAATTGCAAGATACAAATACGCTTTAAATCAGCACAAAAGTATAATTTAATAATTCAATTACTTCTGTAATTCAATCATATGGTAATTAACTATTGCTTAATATTATAATATTCATCATATTATTATATATATATTTCAATATTAATATATTTATATATACGTTATAATATATTATATAACTATATATACTATACTATATATATATTATATATATATATAATCTATATCTTATATATTACTATATATATATATATATATATATATATTATATATATATATATATATATATTATATATATATATATATATATATATATATATATATGATATTATATATATATTATATATTATTATATATATAATTATAGATATTATTATTATACTTATTATTATTCGACCAAAGTTTCTTGTGGGCGATTTTAAGGTTTAGCCTCTGTAAGGTAGTAAGGATAACGTGCCGATTCAGCGATCTCAATTCATTACAAAAAAATAGACTCGTTTAGGTTCTTATTATGCCACAAATAATTCCTTATATTAGATGCGATGGTGGAGTCCCGGTAATAGTCCGGATAATCCATTCTAAAAAGACATTGAAAAATTAAACAAAAAATTAAATTATTCATTCTATAAAAAGATAACATACCAAAACACTTATTAAACTAATTTTTTCTTAAACATTTGACCATAAGTTCATACATTAAATTAAAATAAATGAGCTAAAAGTATTCTGTACTTGAGCCATTACTTTAGATGTATAAATAAAAAAATCTTAAACAAATTGGAATAAATGAAATAGCACTTGACAATTTTAAGAATAAATATAACCAAATTAGACAAACTCAAAAATCAAAAGATCAAGATTTAAAACCTAGATATAAAAAAATGAGCCAAGATAAACTGTCAACTACAAATCTATATAAAAATTCTAAGTAGAGATTGTATATTTTGGCTGAAGTTGTTATAGTGTGTTATTTAACAAAATTATGCTGACTGGCAAGTAAATATTAATATTAAACAAGTGACTCCCAACTCGAGGTGCTTGATAAAAAAATGGGAGGAATAAGCTAAGTATTCTTTTGAGCACAAGATGTTTAAAAGGGCAGACCATACTTATATTTAAATATTCAATCCAATGATATCCGGTCCTTTTCCACAGGATAATGAAGTAAACATCTATTATTTTTATTATTATTATATTTATATTATTATATATATTATTTATTATTTTTTATATTATTATTATTATAATAGTTACATATATATTAATCTATTATTATTTTTTATTATTCATTATTATTGATTATTAATTATTATATCTATATTATTATTATTATTATTCAAGGGAGACTCCGAGCGTATTTGGAAGACTAATGGATATTCATTAATTAAGGCCTCTCTTAGACTATCGTAAAAAAAATAAAAAATTAAAAAGGGCAGACTTTCTCAAAAAGAAAACTTTACATTAAAAGTTTAGGATAAAATTGAAAGGATGGAGCTTGGTAGACGAAAAGGTAAGAAAAAAAACATATGTTTTATTTAGGGTTGATGAAATTTGTAGTGTTCATATAGGGCAAACTACTCGAACAGAAAACTGAGCTGGTTTAATAAAAAATCAGACGCGAATCAGGCAAACAAAATTTATATTCACTTTGGAATTAAAGCTCGTGAGAGAGTTTATTTAAATTGCTGGGGGGAAACACAAGTAAAAAAATTTAAATAAATAATAAATAAAAATAAATCTTAAAATTCTCAAAAAAAATGTGATTAAATTGAGAAAAAAAAATTTAATATTCTCTACATAATATGGTTTTAAACATTTTTTTTTATATAATAATACCCACAATACTCTCTGTTTTAATTTATTGATATTCCGAACAATTAAAAGTTATTTATTGTGTTGAAGAGTAATGTGATAAAACCAAATAAAACATTTTTTAATCACCAGGAAATCATATGAGGGACACTTATTTAATGTTAATACTCAGTTACATTGATAGAATAAAGAATGATTTTGGAACAATCTAAGAATTACTTTTGGTTGAGAAGGCGAAGAAGAGGGAGTGATTGGACTTTCGATTCTTTGATTGAAGTGTTTTATGAAAATATAATAAAATAGTTCTGAGAATAAGAATAATGTACGGATCGGATTGCTATTGTGGAGTAACATTTCTGGACTAACATGAGAGGAAAATAATATAGAGAAAGAAAATAACGAGTGATATAAAATTTTTATTTGAGGAGATAAAATATGATAAGGAGGAGGAAATTATCTCTTCCTTTTCTTATTAGATCTTAACCAAAGATCCTGTTAAAAATTAGTGGATGGACGATTATGAAAATTTATTTGCCGATGCGATGACGATGCACGCATTAGAGCAATTTTTGCCTATGCCGATGACGATTAATTGATAGAAAAATCTCATAACATTCTCTCTCCCTCTCATTTTCTCTCTCTATATATATATATATTATGTATATATATATAGTATATTATATAATATTTATATATAAGTATATATATATATAATATTATATATACTATATTTATTATATATATATTATATTACTATATTATGTTATATTATATATATTACTATACTTATATATATATATATATAATTATCATATATTATTATACTATATAATATATTATATCATATATATAATAATTATACTATATATAATATATTATTAGGCTGAGACAGGAGGGTCAGGGGGTTCAAACCTCCGAATATTATTAGCGATCAAAATTCAATATATTTGTAACTTAATATAATATTAATTACAAAGAAACTAATAAGAAAATAACTAATAATTATAATATAATAGTTAATAATAATAATAAAATAATTATCAATATTAATAATATAATAAATAATAAATAATAATATATATAATAAGAATATAATAATATACCAATAATCTAATAATAATAGTAATGTAAGATTTGATGCTTTTTCAAGCTCCTGAAACACTACACAGAGAAATTTCTTTATGTAATATATTCTTGATTAAATAAAACAATTGATTTAATAACAGTACCAAGCTTTTCGTCCGTACACTTCGGATATTTTCAAGGAATAGAATTTTATTTTTATTTTTTAACGATTTTATAAAATAGCAAAACAAATAAATAAAATTGAATAATTTAAAATAATAATAGTTCTTACATTGACTTTTTGTCATTTACAGATGTTTAAAAAATTGGGACTTTCGTTAGATTTTATGTTTATCACTGTTTTTATTTTCCTTAAGAGCAACGACTCCCTTAGGCATTAATAAAAATCTTATTTATTTTTAAGATGAAGAAGCTTTCTTTTATGCTGTTAATGAGATTTTTTTTGTGGTTCTTCATTAAAATGTTGAACTATTTTGCTCGGCTTATACTTATATTGCTTGCGACAATTCCATGTTGAGGGTAATTCGTTGTTATCCACCGTATACAGTGGCGTTACAATCACTTTCAGAACATTAGAAATCGAAGTAACCAAACGTACTACTCTCAACCATCGAAACGTTCTTCACGAAATAGAACAGCGCGAGCTTCAGTTCTCAATGGTATGTACGAATCTTTATCCAAGCTTCTTCCCGTCTTTTCCTCTTAATCCATGGTTCGAGTCGATGCTTATTCTTGGCATTCAGGCTAGAACAAGTTGCCAGGTCGGCGTGTGTAAGAGTCTCTTCTTCTATCACTCTCCGCTAATTTTCATTCAGCTAGAAATCGCGTTGCAGCGCGAATACTCTTACGACAGCAAGCTGGCTTTACAAAGAAAGTGCTGCTAACCTCCTTGGTTTCTATACTGACAAATTCTTCATCTCTAGCAACTTCTGTAAATCTGCCTTTCCTCTCTCTTATTCGCTCTGATGATTGTTGCTAATTATTCAACTGAAAAGGCTAATCTCTTCCAGGCCCCTCGCTTCAAACTATAGTATCTTGTCTCGCAATATAAAGCATTTCCCTTCCCTCAGTGTGGAAGCTCTCACATGTCCCAGCCTGTTCCGAAAAAAAGGAAAGCCGCTCTGTTTCTTCTAACTATCGCCCTAGACATTACCTGTATTCTATCTAAGATCTCTGAAACCCTTCTCAACTCACTTCTTAGATCATCTGGAAACTCACTCGAATCGCCATTACGGCTCTCGCTGCACGCAAGACTTTATGGCGATATTAAATTCTATCTACCACGATTTAGGTTTTTGCTTCCTTCATGAACTACGGAGAGACTTGAGGTGGTGGCGCTTCGAATATCAACATGTTGACGAGTAAGCACGCGTCATCATCTCCAGTTCCCTCCTTTGGTTTCCTCCTTCTCTTTGCTTACTATGTCTAGCATTTTTCAAATCGCTCAATATCTTTCTGTTGTTGATGGGGCGACTTCTTCTTCTTTTGTCAAAGGTCGTTCTCAGGTTCTTCTTTTCTCCTTACTTTATCTCTTACTTTCATTAATGATCTTCTCAAGCCTGCACCTCTAACTCTATCACTCATATTCGATGACTCGACCTTCATTCTTTAACTCATATCTACTCCCACTTTTACTTCTGAAATTGCCTCTCTCTTAATACTATTTCCGTGATTATAAACTTTGAATACTTTGTAATTCATTCTTTTTTCTAATATAACTTTTACCAATCTCCTTCTCCAAATTACCTTCTAATTTCCTGTCTCTTTCGACGGTTTCGTCTATCCTGTTGACAATATAACATCCTTGGCCTTACATAAACAAAAAAAATGGTCTTGGAAACCTCAAGCATCACACTGTAGGTGGCCTCAAAAGAACTGAAGTTCCTGTTTAGACTTAGAGGCTTTCCTCCTTTTTCTCAGTTGCTCTCCGCCATACAAAGGTCTCATCGCCATGATGCGTAGTACTGCTCATCATATCTGGAGGGGGCTCTGGTTCACCAGGCTTATTTGCGACACCCTGCTTTTGGACAGGCAAAGGCTTATAAACTGTTCTTGACTTTCCAGTACACTTGACCCTCTATCTTTGCAAAGATGTTTGGTGCTTTATCTCTATCCCTAATAGGTGCTCGAGTGATTATTCACTCGCATACACACCTTAAACGTAACGCCTTCGTGCAATGTTGCGTTGTATCTGAGCCATCTTGTGTTTGACATTGGTAACTCCAAGGCTAGTATTCTGTTTCCTTCTTTCCCACCCACTCTGTTTTGTGGAATTCTCTTCCATCTGTCTGTATTTCCTACTGAACTTAATTCTCACTTTAAAGGCCTGCGTCAGATGCTCATATCTGCAGACTTTTGCGCTCGCGGGTGCACTTTTGAGAGTCTTACTACACCCCTATCTTGAATAGGCTCGCCCGTGAGTGGTTATGTGGACCACTGTAAAAAAAATCTCTTGCAATGGGCGATAATGTTGGCCAATGACACCTAATCTACCTGTTCCCCATCCAAACATGATTCGATTTATCCAGAAATCGTACTCTTTTCACCATTACCTCGAGAGTGGATCATTGTCGCAACTAGTTAAATAATATTTCGTTTTTAATAAAATTTCAATCTGAATTTCTATCACTCATTCATACAAAACTCTACCATATTTCTCACCACAAACTCCACTCATTCAGTAATTGCAGGAATCTGATGTTACTTTCTATTTAAAGTAACACCAAACACCAAAACACATTACACCTAAAATAGAAATATACAGGTATAGGGTTATCTTTGTTTCAGTCACAGCAAGCAATCAAATTTGCCCTTTCTAAATACATCCTATTACCGCTCTCCTCCACAACATTTATCTCTGGGACATTTCATATAAAGATACGATTCGTACATTTTCGCCAAGGAGTAGAAGGGCGCTTACGCGTTCACGACCTCTCCAGGCTTGCATTTAGCATTCCTGCAAAGTAAGTGGTAGTTATGGCAGCAACCTCTCACATTCCTTTGTCGCCTTCTACGAACACGCAGCATACGATGTGGGCCAATTTTTCTCCCTACACGTATGTATAAGTGATAGGATTCTGTAAGTTTGTCTAGAAGAGGGTGTGGATATAAGTAGTGTTATATGATATGTTGTCTGGAGGATGATGTGGATATGAACGCATAACAGAAAGGGGAACCATTAGGCACTGGAATGTCTACTCATAGCAAATGGGGGGGGGTATAATATATATATATTATATATATATATATTATATATATATAATATTATATTATATTAATATTATAGTATATTTATATATATATATATATATTATTATATTATAATATTATATTATTATTATATATATATATATATTATATATATATATTATATATATTATTAATATAATATATATATTTATATATATATATATAAATTATTATTATTATTATTTTTATTTTAGTTATTATATTTTATATTATTATATTTTATTTATTATCTATATTATTATTATTATTATTATCTTACTACTATTTTTGAGGTTTTTAATAGTAATTCAGCCTTCTTAATATTTGCGGTGAAGCATCTGTAACTAACCGCTCAACTTTGCCGATGACGATGACGACCGATGACGATTTAAAAAATATGCCGATTTTTGCTGATGACGATGACGATTGGCAGATTAATGTCCCATCCTGTTAAAACTAATATATATATAGTATATATACTTCTATATATATATATTATTATTATTATTTATATATATACTATATTTATATTCTTATATTTATATATTTCGATATATATATATACTATATCATATATATATATATATAGAATATATATATATATTATATAAGTATAATATTATATTATATATATATATTAATATATTATATATATAATATACCACTATATAATATATATACTAATACATATATATATATATATATTCTATTATATATATATTATTATATAATATTACTATATATTATATCTTATTAATATTTATAACTGTAATATTATTTGATTTATTGATAGCTTAATGTGCTCTTATAAATTCCCTTTAGCAAAGCGTATTTCAATTTCTTTCTGGCTTAATATTTGCACGGCTTCATACACTAAGATATATATTCTCAATTGTCCGAAATAGGGCTCATTACCCGCACAGGAATGAATAATATTTTTTGACTCAACAATGATATTATATTTTAAATCTTGAGTTTTCTAAACTAAATTCTTGACAGATTCCAACCACTATTCTCAATTCATATATTGCAGGTACCACACTTCCATTTAGCTCTTCAGACATCTGATGGTTTGATATCTACATTAAACTTACTACATTCATTTATGATTTCACACCTCCATGTTTGAATGTTTCGAAACTCTTGTTGTATCTGAATCAGGACCACTTTATAGCACTGAAACTATTTTACTTTTGTATTACTTTTGTGGAAAACCATGAGTTCCTTTGTATTTTAGATGTCTTAAATGTTGCTTTGACGAAAAGCTCTTCTTTCTTAAATCCTTCCTTTGCCATATTATAAAATTTTTAATAGAAGGAAGATGGCATTCAGAATATCTTATTAAATCTTTGCAGATCGTTAAGATGTGGCGATCTGTTGTCCTTTGTAAACTTGCCTTTGATGCAGCCTTTTTTACTATTCCTCCAATGCCATCACACACATTGGAGAAAAGAGACAAAAACAGCGTTTTTTCTTGAAAAAAAACTATTTTTTACATGAAAAAAAAGTAAAATTTCGTTCTTTTTTTGTTTTTATACATCTCTTAATCGCAATCTGTAAATTTTTGAATCATATATATTATTAATGTAGCAATATCGCTCTAATTTACTAACCATTTTTTTTGTTCAATTTCCATACAAGGATTGGAAGCCTGAGTTTGTTTCAAATCTTTTATGGGTTTTCCATATTTTTATTTAATATTCTGATTTTGCTATTCATAATATTTTTGCTTTGTGGCTTATTAATACGTTTTCTTACTGCTGTTCAGCTTTTCATTACACCTTTTTATCCAAAATTAATCTTAATCAGAATTTAGGAATTGCACACATGCAGAAAAGTCAGTTGACTTGTACATTTTTAGGAAATAAGAAGGTTTGCAAAGGCTCCTGACTAATATAAACTTCTTGTGTGTGGACGTTTGCAAAAACTAGTTATTTATTGCTTCATAGCTAGGACACTAGGTAATTCTAGAAAAATTGTGCCAACCTGAGAGAGATGATTATGCTAAGGGCAGCTAATCTTAAGAGTCGTTACTGCCTGGCTCTTCACCCTGTCTCTTTCAACAGAAATACTTCATACGACTTGAGTATCAGACTTATTAGTTATATCGATTAAAAGTGGTGATGAAGCCAGTTGATAATGAGCTTACTCGTAAGCCAACGGCACCATACTTCGTAGTGACTGGAGGTCTGGGGCTGGGACTAGTGATTAGGAATCAAAAGTTGTATATTCAAAGACCAAATATTTAATTTAGTCATTTCACTCATCCTCCTTCATTACAACTACTTGTATATATTCTAATTTCAAATTTTTATTATTCTATTGCATCCCTTAATCAACTTTTGATATGTTTCTAGAAAATTTTCTTTCTGATAATAAATATAAATACTTTGATTATTTTAAACTGTCATATAAGATTATAAATTATGATTAATATGATACAAAACGAAATACACTAGTTAAATTAGTAAGTAGAAGCCTACAAACAGCGGTCTGCAGGCTACAAAAACTGAAAAAATTGTAACGAAAACAATCTTTCTAAAACATAAGCAGTAATAAATTCTTTATATAAAATCATTAATGAATTATTTGTTAAAATGTCAGTATCCTTATATTTGAAAAATGATAATACTCAAGTGAAATATATACCTTTTACAATATTACAACTGGCTTCACACGTATCACAAAACTCCAGCTCCGGCTCCATGTTGCTCCGTCATAATACTCTCTTCTTCTTCTTCTTTCTTCTATCTTTTCTTCTTCTTCTTTCTCTTTCTTTTTTCTTTTCTCTCTTTTTCTTCTTCTTTTCTTCTCTTTTCTTCTTCTTTTTTCTTCTTCTCTTCTTTCTTTTTCTTTCTTTTCTTACTTCCTCGTCCCCTGCTCCTCTCCTCCTCTTCCCTCCTCTCTCATCCTCCTCCTTCTTTTCATTTTCTCTATTTTTCCTTCTACGTGTGTTCCTCAACCTATTTTGGGGTTATGAAACCCCAAATTCGGAATCTATGTCCTTTGAACATAATCACACACATCATTGCTCATGGAGCTGACCAGATTCCAGTCTGGAATCCGCCAATCACAATCAGCTTCATGTGCTCCGTCACATCATTACTCTATTTCATTTTTACTCTTCTATTACATTCACCAATTCAACTTCTAGTTCTTCCTGTTTTTGCGGGCTCAGACCCCTCCCCCATTACGCGGCGGCGGAAACTCGGGCCAGGCAGGCGGCACCTCAACAACGCAGATAGCCAGATTTGAAGAGAAAGCTACCAGAATCCTTAAAAACCAAAAAATATATGAGCATCGCACACCAGTTAAGCTATAACCGTTCCCTCAAGAATTGCTCGATCCAACTCGGTAATGCAGAACCATCAACTCGCATACACTCGACATATGGATAGCCAGTTAACTCATTCTAGCTCGAAAGATAATAAATGAATTTGCCAGGAAAAGTAGCGGGTACTAAACTCATAGAAGAAGATCCCGTAAGAATTCTAATACACACCACGAATCTTTCCATACCTCAAACATAGGTGACCACTAAATTATTAGGTGTGTTTTATGATGTAGGACATGTCATTGTAGAAGTGCTAGAAAGGGGGCGGGGGCTACTTCAATAGAAGAAGCATACGAGACTTCTAATCAACACTATCGATCCCCGTACCTTAAAATAGGGGTTAGAACTATATGGGTGTATTCTAGCTTAATATCGATTCGTCGCTCATATTCTCTCGGTTTACTGTATTGATGTATCAGCACAATGGCTTAGTTATATTTGAGATATTATTAATTAAGTACTTCCATATATCAGTTTCGTGTTTTTTTCGTTCACGATCATATCTTGTATGGCTTGTATCTTCTATACTGGTTCGAGTCAATAGTAGTAGTAACTGTATACTTTATTTTATATATTATATTTATTTATATATATTTATTATATAATCTATTAATATATATATGATAATATATATATATATTTATATATATTATATTATACTAATATATATAATTTATAAATATATAGTATTATATATATATATATATATATATATAATCTATTATCTATATATTAATATATATATATATAGTTATAATATATATTATATTATATTCTATATATAATATATATAGTATTATATTATTAATATATATATTCCAGTGGTGATTTTAGGATGCACGACAGGTGAACACCAAAATAAAGATTTTGTAATTCTTATTATTATATAAAAAAATGCTTACAAATAATAATAAAGAACAGGAAACAAAATTACGTCAAGTTGTTATTAAAATCTTAATTATTTAAATTAGAACATATTCAACACTAATATTAAACTATACCAGATGAAGTTTCTCATTGGTGATAAAAATACCTTTCAGCAACCCCTTACGTGGATTTCTATTATTAAGACGAGGAAAAGAAGCTATACTCCGATAGCATGCACTCAGATTCTCACTCGTATTCAAACGTGATTCAGCATCTGTCCTCTATTATATATATATATAATATATATATATTATTATATATATTATAATATATATTATATTTATATATATTATATTATTTATATAGTATATTTATATATATATATTATATACTTTATATAATATATATTATTAATATATATATATATATAATATCATATATATTACGTATATTATATATATATATAATATCATATAATATTAGATATATATATTTATGATATAATTATAATAATATATAATATATATACTATATCTATTATTATTATATATTATCATACGGTAGATATATATACTATATATACTATATATAATTATCATATATATATATAATATATATTAGATATATATACATATTATTATTACTACTAATTATTATATATATATAATATATATTTATTATTATTATAATGTTTTTTGGTTTTAATTTCAGTGGTTGGCTGCAAATCTGTTTTTTTGCTTCGTTTAGCTTGTGGGAAGGAGCATGCTTTGAATGGCGTGATTGTCTTTTGATAAAGCTCATGTATATGTTTGCTTTGTTTTGCTTTTAGCTAATTATTTGTTTCTAAATTACAGGTAATGGGATGGTTGTATTTGGCCAAGAGATATTTAAGATAAAACAAAAGGGAATAGTTGAGATTCCTCTGTAGGGGCAAACAAGCGTGAATAATTAGAAACACTGCAAGAACACGGGTTCATAGTCCGGCCGGATAGGGTTGCCTCTGCTTGTCACAGAGGTATATTCACTCATTCTTTAAGTAATAAATTAAATACTAATTATATAAGCTACGAGTTGGTAGCTAGGACACTAAAGTAGCATTTGTTTGATTTCCGGTAAACGCATGATACGTGAATGTCTCAGCAGTTATATAATAGGTGGGTAGTCTTAAGTTTAGTAAAACTGGTTGCCTAAATATCAGTGGTAGCAAGCGTGTTCGAAGCTCCACTCTGGGGTTTGTTAGCGTTTACAATGGGTGATAAAAAGGTTTAGGGCGAAAGGAGTTAGAGTTGGTCCCCCCGTGTTTAATGGAAGAGGTTAACCCAATGGATATCGCGTTTGAAGAAGAGAGTGGAGTCGCTGTATTTGGTGGAGCGAAACTGTGAGTGTTCGCAGGTGAAATCCATTTTGAATGTTGCGGTGAAAGTCCGTTGTCCGCAGACTGTATGTGATTGAAGGTGCAAAGACTACAGAAGAGTATGAGTAGGGTGTGAAAAAGATTATTGAACTGGTTGGATTGAGAGTATGGAAAGAGGATCAAAGGTAGGTATGGACAGAAATACTGGAATTCTTTAATTCAAAAGAACCAAAAAGAAGCATAAAGAGGTATCTAAATATTGAGTTATTGAAATGATGTAAGATGGTTGAAATTTGATTTGCGGTGAAGGACGTCTAAATGTGTGCAGTTCTGTTAGAATGTTCAATGTTGCTAGAGTTCAAGACAAATGGTGTTGGCATATTTTTGGTAAAGTCGAGTGAGGAATCTTCAGACATTTAAGGAAGCTTACTGAAGTGGTCTGTGCAAGGATAGGAAAAACGGAGAATGAGGCCTAGTATTTAATGGTTGGATGATAATGATAGGGACCAATATAAGATGGAAGAGAGACAGTAATACATTTCTCGCGGTGCGACCAAAGACACAACAGAAGTAATAGTATGGGAAGATAATGAGTGTACGTATGAGTTCGACTATATAATTATTGCTGGTGGGCATTTCCTGGAATGTAAAGAATAAAGAAGACGGCTATGATAAGGTGAGGAAAGGATAAGTATAAGTGAAGACAAATAAGAAAGACACAGACAGTATTTTTGATGCCTGAAAGAGAGTAGTTAGTGCATTGAAGTGGGAATATGATGATCAATTCTGTGCCATAGTAGATACTGGGTGTCAAAAAGTTGTTATCGGCGAAAAGTGCGATAGCCGCTTGAATGGTAGTATTGGTTAGAGAAGAGAGAGAAGGAGAAAGAAACTATGGAAGACATAAGTGTGAGTTATGTACTTCGTGACTGATATCAACTTATAAAAGTGTTGAAAATTATGGTTCCTTGTTGTATAAAGGGAAGTTTTTGTTGAGAACGAAAGTTGTTACAGGAGATTACCTTGTTTCTTAGATATGACTCTCTACAAATCTTGGTGTGTATTAAAATGTGAGTAAGATACTGTGATCATGTGCGATTGACGGACTATGGGTTCAGTGTATGAATGAAAAATAAGGGCACTTAAGAGATACCGTTGCAGGGACGTGTGAGGAGGGATGTCTGGGGTATGGATATAAAGGATGAGTTGATGAAAGACGATAAGAGAGACAAGGTCATTGATAAACTTCATATCAATTCGGTCACCTAGAAGGATTATGCGGACTAATGAATGTTATGGATGGTTTGAGAGAGAGGAGTGTCAAAAGTAAGGAGTGTATAAAATAGCGTTGTGCTAAATGTGATCTTGCATTAAAAGTTCTAACATGATCAAGACGTCAGTGGTGGGTTCCTTCTAGGCAAAGGGATTTATGATTGAAACAATAGATAAAAGAATACTTTCTAAGATAGAAGGTCAGAGATTTCTTGTAATGGTGGATCTTGGAACAAGTTTGGTCAGGAAGTATGTAGTTATAGGAGCAAGGAGATTGTGAGAAGAATATTAGAGTGGGTGAGTTTTTGTGCCAACAGGCGTGTTCAGTGACAATGGTCTTGGTTTCAGAAATGAAGAATGAAATATCTCATGTGAAAGTTCAGTATGTGCAATGGGCCATGCTGACAGAAAGTCTGGAGTAATGGACATTGTGAGAGATGGGGGTTAGCTTAAGGATGCTATGCATGAAGATGGTTGATGAGTACGGAAATTAGGTGTTTATTTGGGAGTTTCACGCGAGTATTAGCTGTATAAAAGTGGTATTCCCAAACCATTAGTATTTGGACGAAAAAAGTTGCCGGTCTTTCCTAACTTATCACAGATGAGAGTGAATGGAAATTTGTTTTAAAGGAAATTAACTTATAAAGATACAAACAATTAAGCAAAAATCATAGTACACCTAATCAATAATGAATAAAAAGCTGATGAAGGGCCAAATACGAGATCATCTGGAAGTGCTGACATGGGCCGATAGTGTCTATATAAGGAATAGATAAAACAGTGGACGTGACAGCAATATCGGAAGATGTAGAATGTAATTGTGACCATGGAGGGGTACCTTTTAAGGGATGTGTGTCTAGGATTTAATATACCATGGCAGGAATACCACAGAGTAGGAGATTAGAAGATAAGAGAAAAAAAGAAAGGAAGAAGATAACCGGCTGGAACAACAGAAAAGAGAGCCTTGTTGAAGATGATTTGTGAATATATTTGAGACTTATTGGGAGCATGGAGCGAGGAATGAATGAAACAGAACGAGAAGGAGGATCAAGAAGAGTGAGAGAGAGGATGAATTTATTATTGCATAGTAAGTTATTATTGCATATAGTTACAGAGGTTGCAACAGGCTTGGAGAAAACCTATGCTAACTAACAATAGAGTAAGTAAGGATAGACAAGACTGCAGTAAAAGTTATTTAGGTAGGTATGTTTTGGAATGAAGGAATGATTAATTTTAAGAGGATAGTTTGCTAACAAGACTATTGATGTATTCGTGGAAAGAGAGTTTATCATTGAGGATGTAACCTAATGATCCTGTACATAATGACCGTTTTATTACATCTTTGTTCTAATATTAAAAAAAAAAAACAGGGAATTTTTTATTTATTACTACTAGGTAATGTATTTTATGTAGGTTTAGGGAGAGCCTATGTTATGATACTTTTAAATTCACTAGTTAGTAGTATTAGTTTTAGTATATCTATATCTCAATATGATATCAAGATTGCTGAATCATCCAAATATTGTGAATGTAAGGAATTGTGACAATTTTAAAGGTCAGTATATTATATATTAAAAAACAGCAGCCCCAAAATGGTCCCCTGAGACACATCTTGGGAAATTGAGGCAAGGGAAGTTGATTGTGTTCAATACAGCTACTAGTTAACCGAACTGTATTCAGTCAGATAAGTATGACTGAAACCAATTTAGTGAGCTTTTGTGACATCAAGTGATTCTAATTTGCTTAGGAGTAAAAATAGTGCTTTAGAGAAATCAAATAGTAAAAATATGCATGTCTGTTTTTCGCTTATTGCTTTGAATATATTTCCAGTAAGGAGAATTTGAACATCTTTTGTGCTGCAATTGTTAATAAAGCCAAATTGGGTTTATAGGAGGAGGCCATTTTCATATAGCTGAATAATTTGTAAGTTGAGCACTACACAATTTCTAAGGAATATTTTTTTACCAGTTCTATGCAGAATTGAGAACATATGAAAAAATTTTGGGAAGAAAGTGTCAACAACTTTTAAAACAGAGGTGATTCTTGCCATTTTAAATTCAGTTGGAAAATGTATTAAATCAGGTGAATGATTTAGAGATTTTTCTAATGCTATATTTGAAAATCCAGTCTGGTACACTATAAATGGCATAACAGAAATGGTTGAACTTTTGAAAGCAAATTTTTGCTGCTTGTCATATGGTCTTAAATAGTCAGCAAAGGATACTTCCATCTGGGGGACTGCAGCTTCTATGTTTGATCCTATGGTTTTATAGTAGGAGATCAATTAATTGACAATGTTACTTGTTCGTCACTATCTAGTCATTAAATTTCAATATTTTGGTTATTTCTGTGATGGTATTAGATGTTTTTTTTTTTATGTCCCATGTTGAATGTGGATTCGTTTGTTTGTGTCTGCTTTATTTTATTTGCAGCTTAGCTACATTTTTTAAGTCAATGAAAAATACTGTGTATACCGATGCATTAGCACAGTAAGCTGTTACTAGCAAAACCGACTGATTTTTTCTCCTTTAACGCCTTCTAACCGACGCATTTGAATTAACTTCCCGTGAGTAAACTTTCTTAAAAATTTGAGCCTTTCTCACGGTACTCTCTTGTCGCCTTTGAAAATTATGTGTTATATTGTAAAACTGACAGTTCAACGAAAAGCTATCGTAAAAGTGAATTTATTAATGTTTTAGGTGTCTAAAATCACACGGCTATTTCCTCTAATGAACAGTTTTCGAATATATTGTAATATATTATATTCCTAAAGTATTTCTTCATCATTAAGTTTGTGACAATACTTGCTCTTTAACCTTAAAATTTTTTAAGCAATGAAGAATAATCCGCCCTTATTACTTAAAAATTTTTCTACGACTTATCAATATTTAGCCAATTCTTCTTATATATATTCAAGTAAATCGATCGTTAGTTGCCCTTAAATTTATTTAATATTTTGAATATCTAATTTTGGTTAAATCCTTAAAGATTGAGTTTTAAAACACGGTATTCTTCAAGCACTTTGAAATTAATTTGTGTTTGGTCGAGTTGACATTGTTACTCTTTCTACGAAACGGCGACAAGTGATTTATTAATATGTTTTAGGTGTTCTCAAATGTTGGTCGTTGGTTTAGACTGAAATATACTAAATATTGTGGTTTCTTATATATATGCCCCAGTTTCAGTTGTCTTTGTAAATCCTGATTTTACGCTTAGAGACATTTAGACTTCTTCCAAAATTACGTTTTTCTTTAACTATCTTCTCACATGGACTAGGATGATACTGGTGGACGTAACTCTTAAATTTAGCTTGTTTTTCTACTTTTGTCACATTTTGAAAGATTGATAGTTCTTGTAAATCTTTAAGAATTGAACTGTATCATGGCTAGCAATGTAATTACTTGCCAATTTATCTCAGATATTATTGCTGTTGAAATACGCAAGATTTAAAAAGCATGAAATAAGTTGAATTCTAGATTATAATAGTTTTTTTAGGTGTGTCTAAATTGAACGTTCTTTGTACGAGAGCTTCAATATTTAGGTTTTTTAGTGATGAAGCGGTCTAACCAAAAGTATTTGCATTCAGGTGTGGTGTGAGATTTTTATATCTAATACAACCCATTAAGTTTTTAATTTCTTAGGATATAAGCTGATGGAATGGAGCATTGTTAGCTTCCCTATATATTTTTAGCACAGTTAAAGAATTTTAGAGTAGATACGTTGTATTGTGAGGTTATTCTGGGGTGTATGTTTGGAGGATTGGGCTGGAATATTATACTGGTATCCTAAATCGTGTGAGTCAAACTATTTGTGAAAGATGTTATTTGGGCTGTTTAATGATCGTTTTTGAAGATAGATGTGGAGGGTGTTGGGCATCTTGGAGCGCACCGTCAGGTTTTGTGGCAGAGTCATTTGAGAAATTATATTGCACTGAGGTGTGCTCGCATGTGAATGCAAGTTCAGGTCACGCAAAATGTACGGCGGCGAGAATAAGAGCGAATACATGACTCATGTACTCCACCTGGATCAAGAAGGAGAGGAGAGATTTAAGCTCTGAGTTCAAGTATTTGCTCTTTTATAAAGAGTCATCCATTTCAGGTTCTTTGAAGACTGGAGGGTCTCAATTCCCACTCACAAAGCTTCTACAGAGCTAGTGGTGAGTTTCGTTAAATTTTCGAGCAGTGTACACAGAGCTTGTGAGAATTGTAAGATTACGGCTAAATGTTCAACTTGTTGGTGAAATTCGTGTCTTGTAGAAGGCTTTAAATTGAGTTGCTTTGTAGACGCCGGTAGGGTTTCTTATCCATTGTGAAATCAACTGCTGGTGTCGCAGTCTCTGAACAGTGGCGTCAGTTGTCAAGAGGAGCATGAAGAGACGTGAGATTTCGATTGACTCAGTTTCGATATTGTATGGGTGTTCATGAGGTCGTAAGTGAAGAGTATTTCCAATATTGTGTTTTTACTCCTATGGTCCCATGCGAAACTATGTCTATCAAATCTAGCGTCGTTTGTTGAAAACCGTGCTCTTCTTACATCAGAAGAAAATTTTGAAGCTGAGTGCTAGCCACAAATTGGCCTTTTTCATATTTATTAAGATTAAAATTTAGAACTCTTGAAACAACTTCTTCTCTTCTCTTAATTTCAACGCATTTGACTTTACTGTTGTGGATATATATCTTAAAATCGATGTTTTTAACGGCATTTATTACATATTCATTTGAAAATAAAAAATTATTCAATTTTAGATACTGCCAATTCGTTCTAATAATAGCTGACAGATATATCTTCTTTAATAGTTTTCAGGTTGCTCAAGAGTTTGTCTCCGATTGCACATATTCAGCTTTAACTTCTTCACAATTCATCTTTCATTGTTCCGTATTACCTTTTACTCCAAAACTATTATTTAACTTCTAAAATTACGCTTTTTCTTAATAATTTCATATTTCACATTACTAAATTCTTGAGAATCTTAAATAGTACGAATTTTTCTTCTCTAAAATTTCAACATTTTTGAAAATTATTTGTGGTAAATATTAAAATTGAGCTTTTTTTACACCGGTATTCTTCCTAGCATTTGAAAAAAATAACTGATGTTACCTTAAATTGCATCTTTAAAAAGACCTAAAAGTTGATTTATTATAGTATTTAGGTGTACTCCTTACCTTTGACGGTTGTTGAGGGAACTTCTTAAATATTATGTTTTTTACTATAGCCCACCCTATATATTTATCGATATTAGTTGTGGAATTTTATTAATCCTGTTCCTTGTTTATACAAAATTTTCGTTTATCTATCTAAATAACGCCTTTTTGCTAAGTTCTGTCACGTATACAGAATTTAAGACCTCTTAAAGTCAAGATTTTTTCCTAAATTTTCAACATTTGATATTATTCTGGTTAATATTCTTAAAATCGATGGTTTTTAACGGTATTTACTCAGCATCTTGGAAAAAATAATGTGATTTCATGATAATAATGGAGAACGCAGAAAAGAGAATTTATTATCTGTTTTAGGTGTCTTAAATGACGTTTTTTAATGACATTCAATTGTTGATTTTTATTATAACAAATATTTCATTAGTTGTGAAAATCTGTTATATATAAAAAAATTTTATACAATATATAAGTTCGAAGTTTATATGCTTAATTTTTTTTCACAGTTAAAATTTAGAACTCTTAAAAATGCGATATTTTTTCTAAATTTCAATTCATTATCCAGATAACATTTGCTACATATGAGAAACCTTATATTAAATTTGTTGCAGATTTGAAAATAATTGGGTTCATTGAAATACAATTTAAAAAAGCAGAAAAGCGATTTTATTATATTAATTATTTAAGGTGTCTTAAATTTACTTTTTTTGTACATTAATAAAATGTATTTATTCACTTAGTTTTTAATATAGTGTGATAATTGTTAAAACTGTGTTAATTAAAAATTAACTTCTGAAATTATAACTTTTTCTTAAAATTATTCAACATTACAAATTTAGAACTCTCTAATTAGCCGTAATTTAACATTGTTGAAATTAATTTATGTAATCTTTTAAATTAGAGTTTTTAAACGGTAGTTTTCATTCATTTGAAACATATATGTGTTTATTGAAATGCTATTTCAAAAAGCGAAAAGAGAATTCTATTAATAGTTTTTTCGTGACGGTTTTTTTAATGAATATTTCATATATTGTTTTTATATGACAAGATGATTATTACGTTTTGAAGAACCTTCAGTTATAAAATGACAATTTAACTTCTATATTACGCTTTTTTCTTAAATTTTCAGCATTACGATACTTTAGAACTCTTTACAAGGTAGATTTTCGCTATAATTTCTAACATTTGAAATGTATTTTGTAAATCTTAAAATGAGTTTTAAGGTATTTTTCAACATTCTTATGAAGATAATGTGTATTCATTGATAATGCCTCTTCAAAAAGGATTAATAACTGAGTTTATCAAAATTCCGATTCGTTCTAACTCACCAGCTTTTCACTCATGTAATTTATTTCAATATCTTTTTTTTTAATACCAAAATTATCACTAGTTTTGTGAAAGCCTGTTTTTAAAAATAATAAAATTTCTTCTAAAATTACGCTTTTTCTTAAATTTTCACATTATTACAAATTTAGAATCTTACAAGTACGATTTTTTTCCTAACTTTCAAACATTTGAAGATTAATTTCGAAAATCTTAAAAATTTGCGATAGTAAATGCCTTGTTTAGTTGGATGCAGACAAGTGTTTCATTGAAAATGCCTTCAAAAGACCTGAATAGTGAATTTAATTAATAGTTTTAGGTTTCTTAATTATAATTGACGTTTTGTAATAAACTTCATGAACTTCTAGGATCATAGAAGGTATTTCATTATTTAATGAAAACTATATTTTGCTTATTATACAAACTACAAAGAATGTTAGGAATTATAATAAATTGTCGACAAATCGATTAGAACGTATAAAAGTACGTATTTTCCTAATTTCAACATTTGAAATTATTGGTAAATCTTAAATTGAGTTTTTTTAACGGTATTTTCAGGCATTTGAAAAATAATGTGTTTCTTTAAAAAGGCTATTTCAAAAAGCAAAAAAGTGAACTTTTTATTAGTTTTATTTTTTAGGTGTTGTCTAAAATTACGTTTTTTTATGAAATTTCAATTATTTGTTTTTTATACCAAAATTTCATTAGTTTGTGAAAACTGTTTCAAATAAAAATTTAACATTCAAATTATATTTTTCTTAAATTTTCACATTAAAGTTTAGGACTCTTAAAAGTACTGATTTTTCCTAATTTCAACATTGAAATTATTTGGTACATCTTAAAATTTGAGGTTTTTAACACGGTATTGTTCCAGCATTTGTGAAAAAAAATAATCGTGCTTATCATGAAATTGGCTATATCATAAAAGCAGAAAAGTGAATTTAGTTTTAGATTTTGGGGATATAAATTGACGCTTAGGGCAGAGCTTTCAATATTTGTTTTTATATACCAAATATTTCATTAGTTGTGAAAACCTGTTTTAGGTAAAAATTTTAAATTCCTAAAATTACCCTTTTTTCTTAAATTTTCACATTCAAATTTAGAACTCTTAAAAGTACGTTTTTTCCTAAATTTCAACATTTGAAATTATTTTCTGTAAATTAAAATGAGTTTTTAGCGGCTATTCCATCATTTGAAAAAAATCTTTCATCTGAATCAATTTTCAAAAAGCTGAAAAGTGATATTATTAATAGTAGTTTAAGGTGTCTTAAATATGACGTTTTTTAATGAAATGATATTTCAATATTGGTTTTTATATACCAAATTTTTATTGTTGTGAAAACCTTTTTTCAATAAAAATTTTTAACTTCTAAATTACGCTTTTGCTTACCAATTTTCACATTACAAATTTTGCAGAACTCCTTAAAAGTACCGATTTCTTCTCTAAATTTCAACCTCTTGTAATGTATTTGGTAATTCTTAAAATGAGTTTTTATAACAGTAGCTTTCAGCTTTGATAAATATAATAGTGTTTCAGTTGAAATGCAATTTCAAAAGCCAGAAAAGCGAAGAATTTATAAACAGTTTTAGGTGTCTTAAATTACTTTTTTATGGAACATTTCAATATTTGTTTCTTAGTATACGCCAAATATTTCATTAATTGGTTAAAACCCTATTTTAATAAAAATTTATTAACTTACTAACATTATCGCTTTTTTACTTAAAGTTGTTTCACATTAAAATTTAGCTAATAGCTCTATAAAATAAAGTACCCTAAATTCAATTTGAAATTATTTTTGTAAGTTTTAAAAAATTGACAGTTTTTAAAGGAATTGTCAACATTTTGAATAAATAATGTGTTTCATACATTGAAATGCTGATTTCCAAAGGCAGAAAAGGTGAATTATATTCAGTAGTTTATGTGACGTTTCTTTAATGAAAATTTTCAATATTTTGTTTTATAATACAAATATTTCATATAGTTTTTGAAACCTCTTTTAATAAAATTTTAACTTCTAAAATTTTACGCTTTTTCCTTAAATTTTCACATTACAAAGTTTAGACTCTTAAGTACGTTTTTATCCTAAATTCAACATTATGAAATCTTTTTGTTAATTCTTAAATTGAGTTTTAAACGGAATTTTACATCTTTTTGAAAAAAAAAAAATTCATTGAAATGCAATTTCAAAAAGCTGAAAAGTGAATTTATTAATAGTTTTAGGTGTCTTAAATTAACGTTTTGTAATGAAATTTCAATATTTGTTTTTATATACCAAATATTTCATTAGTTGTGAAAACCTGTTTTAATAAAAAATTTTAACTTCTAAAATTACGCTTTTTCTTAAATTTTCACATTACAAATTTAGAACTCTTAAAAGTACGATTTTTCCTAAATTTCAACATTTGAAACTATATGGTAAATCTTAAATTGAGTTTAACCGGTATTTTCCAGCATTTGAAGAACAGTAATGTGTTTTCCTGAAATGCGATTCAAGGGAGTGGCGAAAAAAGTGAAATTTATTAATAGTTTTAGGTGTCTTAAATTGACGTTTTTTAATGAAATTTCAATATTTGCTTTTATATACCAAATATTTCATTAGTTGTGAAAACCTGTTTTAATAAAAAATTTTAACTTCTAAAATTTTCACATTAAAATTTAAATTTTCACACGTTAAATGTATAAATAAATAGAGTACGTCTTTTCCTTTACAAATTTAGTAATTATTTGGTATCTCTTAAAATTGAGTTTTAACAGTATTTTCAGCAATTTAAAATATAAATGTGTTGCATTGAAAATGCAATTTCAAAATAGCAGTAACCGATTCTAATTACATGTTAGGGTGTCTAAATTTACCTTTTTTAAAGAATTTTCAATATTTGGCTTTTTTTATATACCAAATATTTCATTAGTTGTGAAAACCTGTTTTAAAAAAAAAATTTAACTTCTAAAATTACGCTTTTTCTTAAATATTTCACAAATTACAAATTATGAACTCTTAAAAGTACGATTTAATTCAACCATTTGAAATTATTTTTGTAAATCTTTAAATTGGAGTTTACGTAATTTTTCAATGATTTGAAATACTAAATCTTGTTTACATTGAAAATGTGGATTTAAAAAGCAGAAAAAGAGAATTTAATTATAGTTTTAGGTGACGTTTTTTTCATGAAAATGTTCAATATACGACCAGAACTCGCACATTCAACGAGCAGGCGGCTTCATATAGTGTATGAAGAACACTTCTTTTAATAAAAAATTTTTAACTTCTAATATTTTTTTTGTCTTAATTTCACATTAAATTTGAACTCTTAAACAGGTACGAGAATTTTTCCGTAAATTTCAACTTTGAAATTTCTTCTTTGTAATCTTAAACAATTGAGTTTTTAAACGGTAAATTTCATAGATTTGAAAAAAAAAATGTTCATTTGAAATGCAATTTCAAAAAAGCTGAAAAGTGAATTTTATTAATGTTTTTTGGTGTCCTTAAAATTTGCGTTTTTGTAATGAAATTCAATATTTGTTTTTATATACCAAATATTTCATTAGTTGTGAAAACCTGTTTTAATAAAAAATTTTAACTTCTAAAATTACGCTTTTTCTTAAATTTTCACATTACAAATTTAGAACTCTTAAAAGTACGTATTTTCTTTTCAAATTTTCAACATTTGAAATTTATTTGTAACTCTTAAAATTGAGTTTTTAACGGTATTTTTCAAAAATTTTAAAAGAAATAAATGTTTTTCATTGAAATGAATTTTTAAAAAAGCTGAAAAGTGAATTTATTAATAGTTTTAGGTGTCTTCAATTGACGTTTTTTAATGAAATTTCAATATTTGTTTTTATATACCAAATATTTCATTAGTTGTGAAAACCTGTTTTAATAAAAAATTTAACTTCTAAAATTACGCTTTTTCTTAAATTTTCACATTACATAATTCAATATTTGAGAGCAGCAATTTCCTCAATGTTTTCAACAACTGATGAATTATTGTAAATCTTAAAATTGAGTTTTTAACGGTATTTCAGCATTTGAAAAAATAATGTGTTTCATTGAAATGCAATTTCAAAAAGCAGAAAAGCGAATTTATTAATAGTTTTAGGTGTCTTAAATTGACGTTTTTTAATTAATATTTTCAATATTTGTGTTTTATATACCAAATATTTCATTAGTTATGAAACTCTGTTTTATAAAAAATTTTACTTCTAAATTTATGCTTTTTCTTATTTCACATTTACAAAATTGAAAACTCTCTAAAGTACGATTTTTCCTAAATTTCAACATTTGAAATTATTTGGTATAAATCTTAAATTGAGTTTTTTTAACTGGTTATTTTTCAGCATTTGAAAAAAAAAATAATGGTGTTCAGTCTTGAAATGCTATTTCAAAAGCAGAAAGTGAATTTATTAAATAAAGTTTTAGCAATCAAAAACTAACCTTTTTTAATGAAATTATCAATTATTTGTTTTTATATACCAGCATAATTTCCAGATTAGTTTTCAAAAACCTGTTTGTAGTAAAAACAGGTTTTAAGACATTCTAAATTACGTGGCTTTTCTTAATTTTTCACATTACAAATTTTTTATAACTCTTAGAAGTACGTTTTTTCCTAAATTTCTAACATTTGAAATTATTTTGGTAAATTCTTAAAATTGAGTTTTAACGGTAATTGCTCATCATATTGAAAAAATTCAATTGAATGACAATGTTCAAAAGCTGAAAGTGAATTTATTAATTAGTTTTAGGTGTCCTTAAATTGAACGTTTTGTAATGACAATTCAGATATTGTGTTTTTATATACAACATAATTTCATTGTTGTAAAACCTTTTTCAATAAAAAAATTTAACTTCTAAAATTACGCTTTTGCTTAAATTTTCACATTACAAATTTAGAACTCTTAAAAGTACGATTTTTCCTAAATTTCAACATTTGTAATTATATTAGGTTAATTCTTAAAAGTTGAGTTTTTAACAAGTATTTTTTCAGCATTTGAAAATATAATGTGTTTCATTGAAATGCAATTTCAAAAAGCAGAAAAGCGAATATATTAACAGTTTTAGGTGTCTTAAATTTACTTTTTTTAATGAAATTTCAATATTTGTTTTTATATACCAAATATTTCATTAATTGTTAAAACCTGTTTTAATAAAAAATTTTAAAACTTCCGTAAAATTACGCCTTTTTTTCTTAAATTTCACTTAATTCATGAAAATTCTTTGAAATTACGCCTAAATTGCAACATTTGAAATTATTTTGTAATTTTTAAAAATTGGAGTTTTTTCACGGTAGTTTTTTTCATGCATTGTGAAATAAAATATAATGTGGTTTCATCTGAATGCTATTTTCGAACAAGAAGCAGAAAAGTGAATTTATTAATAGTTTTATGTGACGTTTTTTAATGAAATTTCAATATTTGTTTTTATATACCAAATATTTCATTAGTTTTGAAAACCTCTTTTAATAAAAAATTTTAACTTCTAAAATTACGCTTTTTCTTAAATTTTCACATTATCAAATTTCAGAACTCTTAAAGCTCATCGTTTTTTTCCTAGTTTCAGTTACATCTGAACATATTTGTAGTTCTTAAAATTGAGTTCTTTTAACCGGCATTTGTCCATTCATTGAAAAAGAAATTATTGAAATGCAATTTCCAAAGCAGAATAAGTAAATTTTATTAATATTTTAGCGTCGGTTTCACTAATGTACGTTTTGCTCATGAATTCATTTTGTTTTTATATACAAATATTTCTTAGTTACATATGCGTTTAAAAGAAATTTATACTTTAATTAAACGCTTGTTCCTTAAATTTTCAATTACAATTTAGAACTCTTAAAAAGTACGATTTTTTCTAAATTCAACATTTTGAAATTTATTCTGGTGAGTCTTCCTATCATGTTTTTAACGGTATTATCACAGCATTTGAATAAATAATGTGTTTCCTTAAAATGCACATTTAAAAAGTGTGCTTCAAAAAGTGATGATTTATTAATGAGTTTGTAGGTGTCTAATCTGGATTCTGTTTTCTTAGTCTGACATCTATTCAATATATTGGTCTTTATAAGTATTCTCTAAATTTTTTCATCTAAGTTTTGAAAACTGTTTTTATATAAAAATTATAACTTCTAAAATTAACGCTTTTTTTCTAGAATTTTCACATTACAAATTAGAACTTTAAAAAGTACGGTTATTTTTTCCTTTAATATTAACACATTTGAGGAAAGCTATAGTTGGGTATATTCTGTCAGTTGAAGTTTTTAACGGTGTGATTACTCATTCAGCATTATGATATAAAATTAATGTTGTTTTCATGTGAAATGTGCATTTTGCAAAAAGCGAAATAGAGAATTTATTAAATTTTTATGGTGTCCCTTAATTCGACGTTTTTTAATGAATTTCAATCATTTGTTTTTATAATCTAACTATTTCGATCTTGTCTGTTCTTAAAACCATTGTTAGTCAAAAAAATTAAATTTTACTTCTAAACATATACCCATTGATGCTTTGCGGATAATACTTCACATTACATACGAATCTTAAAAGCTACCGATGTTTTCGCTGTTAACGACTTTCTCAACATTTTCAGTCAATTATCTCTGGATAATTATCCTTAAAATGGAGTTTTCTTAACCAGTAATTTTCAGCATTGTGATAAATTAATTGCTATTCATTGAATTGCAATTATCATTTCCAAAAAGAAGTATAAAGTTACATTATAAAATATTAGGTGTCTGTAATATTTAGCTTTTTTTAATGAATTCCAATATTTGTTTTTAATATACCAAATAATTTCATCTTAATTGTTTAAAACATTGTTTTAATAAATAAAATTTTTAACTCATGCTTAATCAATTACAATTTCACCCAAAAAATCAATGCAATCTTGTTAAAAATTAGCCTTAAACTTACAGCATTTGGAAAATTAATTTTGTAAATCTAAAATGTGATTGTTTTATAACCGGGTACTTTATTCATCATTTTTGAAAAAAATAGGGATGATGTGGTTCGATTTTGACATGAAATTTTCAAAAACGCTGGAATGTGAATTATTAATCAGTTTAGGTGTCGTAAGTGGAGTTTTTGTAATGAACATTCTCACATTGCAGCATTGTGTCCAAAGTATTTTCATGGAGGTGTGAAACGCTTGTTTTCATAAAAAGAATTTTAACTCTCTTCCGGTGTCTGGTTTCTTCGATGGACTAAAGAATTATGGCTTTTTCTAATTCTCACATTAACCACTTAATTTAGAGTCTCTATTCTAAATAGCTCACGATTTGTTCCTAAATTGTCAACTATTGAATTATTTGGGTAAATCATAAAATTTCGGGGACGTTATTTAAGCGGTATATCCAAAGTCATCTTGGAAAAAATAATGTGTGCTTCTTTAGGGAAAGTCGCAGGATGTTTAAAACGCAAAAAGTGCAATGTTATTAATAAGTCTTTTAGGTGTCTTGATAATTCAGACGTTTCTTTACAATGAAATTTCAATATTTTGTTTTTACATACCCTAATAATATTTCATTAGTTTTGAAACCTGTTTTAATAAAAAACATTAAACTTCTAAAGATTACGCTTTTTCTTAATGTTTCACATTACAATTTAGAACTCTTAAAAGTAGATTTTTCATAAATTTTCAACATTTGAATCTATTTGTGTAAGATCTTAAAGATATGCGTTTCTTAAGCGGCTACTTCTTCATCATTTTGAAAATAAATGTTTCTATTATGAATAATGCCAATTTCCAACAGCTCGACAGTGAATTCTTACTCTATCAGTTATCAGGTGTCTTAAATGACGTCTTAATATTCTCACATTTCATATTATATTTTTCCCTCAGCCAACTAACTCTTTCGTTGTGAAATTCTGTTTATAAAAAAATTACCTTCTAAAATCCGTTTTATTTCTAAATTCTTCACATGAATATCAACATTGCCAGACTTCTCTCAAGCCTAATGGGTTTGATGTTGAAATATACCCTATTTGCTTTAAAATTTGAGTGTTTTTTTTCCGATGTTTTCAGCATTTGAAAAAAATATGTGTTTTTACATTGAAAGTGCAATTTTCAAAAAGCTGAAATAGTGAATTTATGTAATGTTTTAGTGTCTCTAAATTTAACGTTTTTTTAATTGAATTTCAATATTTGTTTCTTATCATCCAATATTTCTTCATCTACAGTTTTGAAAAACCTGTTTTAATACAAAAATTTAACTGTCTAAATTAGCGCTTTTCTTAAATCATTTGCACATTACAACTTTAGAACTCTTAAAATTACGTTTTTCCTAAATTTCAACATTTTGATATTTATTTTGTAAATCTTAAATTGACGTTTTTAACGGTATTTTCCTCATTTTGAAGACATAAATGTTTCATTGAATTCATGCAATTTCAAAAGCTGATGAAGTGAATTTATCTTAGATTTCAGGTAGTCTTAATTGACGTTTTGTTAATGAAATTTTAATATTTTTTTTATATACAATATATTTCATTAGTTGTGATTACCTGTTTTCTAATATCTAAAATTTAACTTTAAAATTACGGCTTTTTCTTAATATTTTCACATTACAATTTTAGAATCTCTTAAATCTTATTATTGATTTTCCCTTTAAATTTCTCAACTTTAGGAATTATTTGGTTAATTTTAAAATTGAGTTTTATAACGGTATTATTATCTTCAGCATTTGAAAACATAATGTGTTTTCATTGATAATGGCAATTCTCAAAAAGAAGCAGTAAAGAGAATTTCTAATTAATTGGTTTTTAGGTGATCCTCACAATTGTACGTTTTTAATGATACATTTCACTATTTGTTTTTTTCATATACCAAATATTTCTCATTAGTTGTTTTAGGTGTCTTTTAATAAAAAATTTTAGCTTCTAAAACATTACGATTTTTCTTAAATATTCACATTACAATTTAGAACTCTCACAAATTACGATGTTCCTAATTTCAAGCATTTGAAAACCTATTCTTGTGTAACTCTTTTAAACCTCATTTATGGGTTAAGGGTATTTTCCATGCAGGCTTATTTCGAAAAGAATATACTGTTGCATTGAATGCCATATTTTTAAAGTAGAAGAGAATTTTTAATTAAATAGTTTAAGGTGGTCTTATAAATGCGTTTTTTAATGAATATTTCAATATTTGTTTTCTTAATATACCAAATATTTTCATTAAGTTGTGAAACTCTGTTATAATAAAAATTTTAACTTCTCAAATTACGCTTTTTTGCTTAAATTTTCACTTTACAATTTAGAACTCTTAAAAAGTACGATTTCTCCTAAATTTGATATTATTTGTTAAATTATTTTGTTAATCTTAAATTAGAGTTTTTTTAACGGTATTTTCGCATTTGAAAATAATTGTGATTTCATTGAAATGCAATTTTAAAAGCAGAAAAGTAAATTATTAATATAGTTTTAGGTGTCTTAAATTGGACGTTTTTTAATGAAATTTAAAATATTTTGTTTATTTATACACATTTTTCATTAGTTGTGGAAAACTGTTTTAATAAAAATTTAACTTCTAAATTACGCTTTTGCCTAAATTTCACATTACAAATTTAGAATTTAAACCGTACGTACCCATATCTTCTAATTTCACATTTGAATTATTTGTTATCTTAAAATTGAGTTTTTAACGGTGTTTTCAGCATTTTAAAAAAATGTGTTTCTTTAAAATGCAATTTTAAAAAGCAAAAAAGTGAATTTATTATTAGTTTTAGGTGTCTTAAATTGACGTTTTTTAATGAAATTTCAATATTTGTTTTTATATACCAAATATTTCATTAGTTGTGAAAACCTGTTTTAATAAAAAATTTTAACTTCTAAAATTACGCTTTTTCTTAAATACATTACAATTCAGAAAAACTCTTTAACAGTACAATTTTTCCCTAAATTTTGCAACATTTGAAATTAATTTTATTGTAAATCTTAAATTTGTGTTTTTAACAGGTTTTCAGCATTTGAAAAAATAATGTTTTTCTTTAAAATGCATATTTGTCAAAAAAGCAATAATATGTGGAATTTATTGAATCGTTTTTAGGTGTTTTTAATTGACGTTTTAATAAAATATTCAATTATTTTTTTTTATATACCAAATATCTCATTAGTTGTTTAAACCTTGTTAATATTAATAAAAATTTTAACTCTCTTAAATTAGGCTCCCTTTTATCTTAATTCACCTTACAGCTCTAATTTAGAATGCGTCTGAAAGGTTACGACTTTTTCCTAAGATTTCAACAATTTGATAATACTATTTGTAAGCTTAAAATTGAGTTTTTAACGGTATTATTAGCATATGAAATTAATACACATGATATCTAATCTTTAAATGTTCACATTTTTAAAAAAGCAGAAAAGCGATTTATAATATAGATGTTTCTAGGTGTCTTAATCTCGGACGTTTTTCAAATGAAAGTTCATTTATTGTTTTTACATACAAATTCATTATCTTATTGTGACAAACCGCTGTTATAAAAATCTTAACTTCTTAAAAGGTTACGACTTATTGCTTACTTTTTCACATTACAATTTATAAACTCGGTGGAAAAAGTTAATCGCGATTGTTTCCAAATCTTCAAACATTGAAAGTTTTATTGGTAACTTCTTTTAATAAGTTTGTGATTTTTTTAAAGATCTTTTCAACGTAGTGATATGTTGGCTCAATGGTGTAAAGATGTGCACATTTCTAAAAGGAACACGAACACCAGTATTATGATTTCGCTATCACTTTTATCTACAATCTGACGTTATTTTTTAATGAATTTCAAGTTATTTGTTTTTAATATACCAATATATTTCATTAGTTGTGAGCTTATACCTGTTGTGCGTTAATCACAAATTAGTCATATTCAAGCCTGGTAACGCTTTGTTGGCTTATAATATTCTTCACATGTTACAGGATTAGAAAAATCTTAAAGTTTCGATTTTCGGTCCTAATTCGTCATACCATTTGTTGATTTAGGAGATATATGTGGTTTGGGTAAATCCCTTGTTGAAAAAGATTTGAATGTTTTAACGGTATTTGTTCAGCATTGTGGTAAGAAAACAAATAAGGGTTGTTTCATTGTGAAATTGCCTCTCTCAAATAGAGGATTGAACTTATGGACGTGAAATTATAAAAGGGGTGAATAAGTTGGGTATATGATGGGTCTCTAGAATTTAAGTCGGTTTCTTTATGAACTTCTCAATGATGATATGTGTGTTCTAGGGGTATAATAGCGTTAAATCAGTGTTCATTAGTTTGGCTGAAAACTCTGTGATTTGAGATAAAAAATTTGACTGTTAATATGTGAGACTTTAAGAACTTTCTTTCTTTGAATCGAATGTGTTCGATCTTAGATAGAGGCTCTGTTTAAAGGTAGATTTTTCCTTAATTCAACATTTGAACTATTTGGTAATCTTAAAATTTGAGTTTTTAACTGTTATGTTGTTTCTAGTCTTATTTCTAGAATTTAGAGTGATAGTCTGAGATAATAGAAACTTGATCAATTCGTAACTTGAAGCTCTGAGAAAGGGATATGTTACTTTTAAAAGTGTTTTTTTTTAGTAGTCTTAAATTGACGTTTTGTTAATGATAATTTCTCATATTGTTTTTATAATGCAATATTTCTTAGATTGTGTTAGACCAACTCTTGAGTGGGTTTAATAAATAAATTTATAGAGAACACTTCTTATAAATTTAAACGTCGTATTGTGATTAATTATCACAATTTAGAAAGTTATAGCATCTTTTATGGATGCTGAAGAGGAATTGGTCGCAACTAGAGATACAACATTGTGAACATAGGTAAAATGTTTAAAAAATTCACAGTCATGCTGTAAGAACACCTCCGGACATAATTTATTAATTCTAATCTTCTTCCAGTGTCTCGCAGGTGCTGAAACCTCCGCCTTCGAAGCATTTATTTTTCTTAAAATGTGAAATACGATACTAAACTGGCCAATCCTATAAAGTATTTTATTACAACTTCACAAATAATTTCAATGTTGAATTTAGGAAATCGTAACTTTTAAGAGTTCTAAATGTCGCTAATTCTGAAAATCTTCTAAAGGCACGAAGCCAGCCGGGATATTTTTTCAAGAAGTATATTATTGTTTTTTTATAAAGCAGGTTTTCACATCTACATGGAACTATATCTCTGGTGATCACTCAAGAGACACAATATCTCGAAAATCTTCGCTCTTAAAAAAGGCGTTAATTGCGTCACATTTTGCACACCATTATTTAACTAGTTAACTCAAAATTTCTCTTTTCTGCTTGTTGGAAAATTGCTATTAACAATGATACTTCCACAGACAATTTTTTCTGTTGTCAACAGGAAAGACGGTAGAGACGTCGAAAGAGTTAAGAAAATTAATCGAAAAGGGAAATCGCTAAGAAACTATATATACAAAAGAGGGAAGTTATTTGAAGTTAGTGAAAGAATGAATAGTTGGGCCTTCTACGTAGGAATAAATAAAGATGGACGGCAATTGAGAAGTCGTTAACGAAGATCAAGAACAGAGTTGAAGAAGAAATAGAACTCTAAAGAAAACCACAATTGACAGAAATGAGGAGAGAATTCACTTCATCAACAACTGCTAATATGGATCGATTTGATAGAAACTAGACATGAATGAAAATAGTAAAGAAAAAAATCAAAGGAAAGTAGCAGCGAAGCATGCTTTACCAGTTTGGGTATATCAAGACTCCCTATAGCCCGCAAAAGCGAAAAGGAATATATCAGTTAAATAAGAGAACAGTTGCAAGCACTCCCTTCAAACACGGAATGAACTGCTATCTGAGCCGCTTACCTCCCTAATATTTATATTTGTTACTATCTCATTTGCCCAATGATATGTATTATCAGGTAAAGACATGGAGCACCTGAGAAGAAAAAGAATTGGAATGGAACGGAAATACCAGAGTAGTCTAGGGTGGAGCTAGTAAAAAGAGGCCAGTGAGATTCAACTTTTCAGCACAAACATTAGCTACAGATTCACTAGAACAAATTAAAGAAGGAAAGCAGAATCACAAAAGTTGTTAGAGATATTTTTGGCAAGAAGTCAGATATTTCAAAAAGTCAAAGAACCAAGGACGTCTGTGCATTTACGCTTAATGAAAGCAATCATTATAGAACAAAACGCTGCAGCGAGTCCAAACTGAATGAAAATTAGAAAATTAGATTGGAGAACGAGAGTGATAGCACTCGAAATACTCATTCTCGTGAACTTGAATTACACGAGAAAAACAGTTGATATGAATTTTAAGGAGAAAAAGATTAAGTTAAAGATGGAATGAAATTGATCATGATATCAGTAATAACAGTTTCACCTTTCCGGTAGACACCGAAGTGGCGTCCTCAATGTCAAAGCAAGAGCCATTCCAAAGAGAACTTACTTAAAGCTTTGCAAAATTCCCCAGCTGCGGAGAGAAAGAGAGAGAGCATTGTAATTAAGAGCTATGAGACTTTGTTTAGAGTTACCAATAAGAGGAGAAATAGTGTGTTTATGCAGCTAGAATTAGTATTGAAATATAATTTAAGTGTGTTAAAGAATTGGTTATGACGATTCTAGGCATGAGCATTTCTATAATTAATTGTCCGTATCGATAAAAATGCTGAATAATTTTGTTTCCATCCCTTCTCGAGCAATATGAGAGGAACCAAACCATTTACTTGTGGTACATTGAGCATTTAAATAGATTATATCGGAATTTGGATGGGGAAGATGTAACAGCCTCGTGGAAAGAAGTAAGAAATTCAAAGGATGGCTTGAAATTTGTGTTCTTTGATTGAACAGTGGAAGAAACACAAGTGTAAAAATGTAAAAAAAAAATTAGATCACTATGAAACAAATAAGTGAAACCAACCTCTGCAAGCAACATTTTTTTATTATATATTTAGGTGTACGTGATTTTCAGTTCTCCTACATATTAGGTGTGATATTCATCAAGTATACTTTCATTTCTTATTCAACCTTTTGTATCCTTTCTTATTTCATTATTTTTGTTTGTGATTGCAGAAAATCCCAACTCTTGTTAGTAAAATGTATAAATCTTCAGTAGGATCATTACAGCCTTCATATCAACAAAATAATTTTTATTTTTAATATCTCAATGCGTATATTTATGGTGGAATGCCATTATTGCGTATGTCAGTCGATCGCTCTTCGGAGCGTAGTGGGATTTGAGAAAATGCTGTATATGAGTTTCTCAACCAAACAAGATTGGAAAATAAGTGTTTCATATTTTCTTCCACTACTTCAGGATGTTCAGAAATAAATTATATGATTTCCTTCTACGTTGCAGCAACAGGTGGAAACTTATTTCATTTTTTATTAACTATTACATGTTATTAACTATATATAAATGTCAGTGTAAAAACTGCATCTATAAACTTTATTCGTTTATCAGAGCTATCTTTTAGTGATTTTTAGATAACATGCAGTTCACATGATAATAAGACTCTGCTAGAGTAGTTAATTTAATTATACAACAAATACCAGTTTAAAATATTTAGTGTTAATTATGACAGCAAGTCAGTGTAAAAATAATGAAAAATCTTAGCTAAGGTTCATGGCTTGATTGTTAATTTCGAATTCCTGGAATATCATCACTCTAAATTTCAACTATTCAGATATTTTTTTATCTGAAACTCAGATTTTCAGGGATTCATTCTTCAGGACCTTTTTATTTCTAACTCCAACTTATAACAGAATTTCCAATTGAAGAATATAAAATCTATATATGCGCAAGCATTAATACACTTACTGTATAATACATCCTACATATCTGAAGTCTTCTAATGTCCATTTTTCTATGGGGAAACATATGTCTTCCTGCTACTTTAATTATCTTGTCTGAAATTCTCGCTATAGCAGCCATTCAAGATCTTGATTCGTTGAGCATATCCTGAGTGATGGATGAGTTTAATTAAAGGAGTTTTCGTTTTTTCATTTGTGCTGACAAACGATAGAAACTCTTGAGTTTGCGTTCGTTATGTCAAATTTAGCGCACACATACACACAAAAAATAATAATAATAATAATAATAATAATAATAATAATAATAATAATAATAATAATAATAATAATAATAATAATAATAATAATAATAATAATAATAATAATAATAATAATAAACGGTAGGAATTTCCTAAAAATAATAATAATAATAATATTAATCAATAATAATAATAATAATAATATAATAATAATAATAAAATAATAATAATAATAATAAACGGTAGGAATTTCCTAAAATCAGTAATTTATGGCAGGTTGCATTTTTTAGTCCTTACAGAATTTAGCATTTGCTAACAAAGTATAATGATACCAGATGTCGTCATGAAATAATGTTTTTTTTTTTTTTTTTTTTTTTTTTTTTTTTTTTTTAATGAATAAATGTGCGTAAGGTCTTAAAAATAGAATGATTATGCCAAAACATTTGTTTATACTCATATTTTTCCCTGTTTGATATATCAATAAATAAATCGAAATATAATATTTTAACTTTGCTGTATTCGGCAACTATAAAGGTTTCCCGTAAAAAAGAGAGGGAACCATGTACGAGCGTAAACAAAACCAGATGTCTCAGGAAAACTTATTTTTTATTTCTTATTTTTTCATTGGATAATGAAAAATGTGTTTAACTTCTATAAAAATAATATGATTTTGGCCAAACATTTTTTGTATTCATATTCTTTTTCTCTTTGGACCTTGTGAGTTATGTGGATCCGTTAATTTTGTGTTTTATATAATTTTTTTCATATATTGTTAGTATATAATACTAACAAAAAATTAAAAAGATGATAAAAAAGATGCGATATTTTAAAATATTAAAATTTAAATAATGAAAGTAAGCAATAACGTACATTTTCATTGAGAAAGGAAATGTTTTTTTATTGTCAAAACGTGTAAGAATTTAAGGTAGAGGGGAAAAATAATGTTTCGGGGTAAAATTCTGTCCTTATAGATTTTTCCCATATATTCATTCTGTAAATACATAACAAAACTTATCATAACTGAAACTAGGAGGTATTAAACCAAAACCTAACCTAAATGGATCGACGATGCAATAAACCTATACCTAACCTATATGGATCGACGATGCAGTAACCCTATACCTAACGTAGATGAATCTATTATACCGTAACATTTTTTCGAATCATGTCGATTATCCGCCTCCACCTCCATATACATATCGATTATACGTGTCGTAATTATTTTATAATTACTCCATCTATTACAATTGTGACCAGTATTTTACCTAGGGGTGAGGATGATTGTCTTTGCGGGTATCTAACTTAAACTTGTGTTTTGGGAAATCGTGAGTGCAATGGTCATCATTCTTTTGTAAATAACAATCTCAACAAACAATATTGTACATATGAAAATAGAATTAATTAATATGCATTCAATATACATTTCAATATACCATATCATAATGCAATGTTATAGTACTGTACGAAAATCATCGTTATAGCCAATCAGCGAATTTCTTTAATGTCTTGACATATTCGGAAGAAATATTTTTACTTTCATTATATTTATTTATAATGGAAAAAATAGCAATATACAGATTGTTATAGTTTGCTTAATAATTGGCCTTTCAATTTGTCCCTAGCCTCAGAGTTAGGTACGGTGCCTTGTAATATGCCATTAAAAGGATTTTGCTCTACAATTTTTAGTTTTGGAGTTATTTAAAAAATCATTATTTTCCATTAAAATTAAAAATTAACTTCATAATCTTTTAAAGTAACCCTAGTTGTACTACTACATCAAATTCCATCGAAAAATCTTAAATATTAACAAAAATAATCGATTCTGAAAATCAGTCAAAATTTGGCTGAAAAAAATAAGATTTAAAAATACATGATTCATAAGAGTAAAGTACTAGTTTAAATTGGTTTACACTTTCAAAATTCACACCATCTAGTGTTTTTATGTGTAAATTATTAAAATTTCGACTATGAAACCACCAAGTCACCCGAAACCACTAAAAAATTGTAAAAAGGGGCTGGCCCGCCTTCCTTTAGTTTTTATTAAGTTTTGACATCAGATTCCTTTTAGATACAGTAAAGAGCATAAGCACACCAAATTTCATGTAAACTACACAAAATAAATTTTTATATTTATAATATATATATATATACTACATATATATATATATAAAAGAGTATATAGTATATACTATATATATATATATTATATATATATATATATAATATATATATAAATATATATTGTTATATACTATATATATAATATATAATATATTATATTATATTATATATATTATATATATATATATATATACTATATTATAATATATAATTATATATATATAATATAATATATATATATAATATATAACCTATATATATTATATTATATATATATATATATATATAATATATATAATATATATATTAATATTATACTATAATATAATAGTATATATATATATATATTATTTATATATATACTATATATTATATATTATATAATATATATATATATATATGTATATATATATATATATATATATATATACTATATAATATATTATATATATATATATTATATATATATATATATAATATATATTATAATATATATATATATTATATATATATATATATAATTATATATATATATATAAATATTTTATTATAGATATATATATATATATATATATATAATATATAATATATATATATATTATAATATAGTATATATATATATTATTATACTATATATATATATATATATATATATATATATTTCCAGAGAAGGAAGATTTCAATCGTTGAAATTTTATTTTATACCGGTGGCACTGTAACTTCTTTTTCCAATAACTTTAGTATCTGATATTTATACCAAGTGTTAAATACACATCGATCTATCCATCATCAAAATTTGAAGTTAATCCGTAAAATATTTCCTTATTTATTAGCTTGGTATTTAGCCTGCAAATTTAGGCCTTCCATTTGTACAAAAGTTGCATTTTTAAAGTTTTTGTTCCTCCTTGGTGCCCATCGGTCCTATAAGGGTTTTGGGGATGAGGAGAGTGTCAATTCGATCTCCATATATCAATCTTTGACTTGTGTGAGTCTCTTTGACCTCTTCGATTGAAAAGGTCATCTATTTGGTCATAATTTGACCTTATGTTTAGCAACTTTGAAAAATTCAAAGTTTTGAATCTTTCATTTCAAATACAGATCTGATATTAGTATCAAAATGATCAGGATTTTCTTCCGGTCATTTATATATGTGTTTCATGTTAGTATTCATTTTTAATTGCTAGAAAAATTTATTAATTAATTTCCTATAACTCGTAATTAGGTCGAGTTGTCAATTTGTGATTTCAATACCAAATGCCACCATCCAAATTATTGGTTGTTTTTGCAGAAAAACTACATTATTTTAAACAATGAAATATTTGTATATTGTAAATTATTGTTTTAACTACTTTTTGTTTTTTTGGAAAAATACGAACTGAAAAACGTTTTTTCAGTCAACTCGTTCCATATAAAAGGTCGTTTCGCCGCCCAGGCCTCACTTCTTACCATAAACTGCTGCTTGCTAAGGATTCCGTCCCTTTTGCTCAAATCCCGAATCCCATCAATCAGACCTTCATCTTCAAGAACAATTTAAATGCAGCATCAAGTAAATAATAATTTGGACAAATTTTGCCCGTCTGGTGAAATTCAACTTTCCTCTTTTTAGGACTCATTCTCAGCCAACGCAGTCACCTTAATAATTAGGAATATGCTAGTCTTTTTTTTTTGTTGATAGCATGTTGTGCCATTATGAATTTCCCTTTGCCTATTTATTTTTCTTTATTCTCAAATAGAATTGTGATTAAAGTGTAAAGGCCTCTGGACGTCGTTAGTTCCCATTTTTTTTTTATAAAGTGATACCACTTTCCTTCTTTCCCTTTCAGCATTCTAGTAAAAGGCCTGTGTTTTTTGTGATAGTTAAATTTTTGAAATCATGAAGTGTAAGTGTAAATTAAAAACATGAAGAGTAAATATAAATTAAACTTATGAAATAAAAGGAAATATAAAAGAAAAAGGAATGTTAATATTAAATATATGAAAAAAATATAAATTGCCTTAGCCTTTTAACTTTAATTTAACTTTAGCTTAACTTTAACTTTAGATAATGAAACAACAGTTTTCTATAAATAATTCACTGGGGAACAATTTGTACTTTTTTTTTGTTGAGTTCGATTTTTCAAGCGAGTTTTAGGTTAAATATGGCATGCTGATTTCAAATATTTGTAGCTTACTATCTCATTCTACGAATATATTATTTACTCAACTTCTATAATTTGTCTACGAGATATTATATATATTATATATATATATATATATAGTATATATATACTATATATATAGTATTAATATATATAATATATATATATATATATATATATATATATATATATACTATATATATATATATATATATTATATATATATATATATATATATATATATATATATATATATGGTAATTATATATATATATATATATATATATATATATATATATTATATATATATATATATATATTATATATTATATATATATATATATATATATATATATAGTATATATATATATATATATATATATATATTATATATACTTATATAAATATATATAGGAACGCCTCGGGGCGCAGGAGGTGAGTCACGCCCTCATACGATGAGCGACGCTGGTTCAAATCCTCGACGTAGCAGTTTGGGTTTATCTACCGGGTCAAGAATAAACTGACTGCGAAAACACGTTGGTGCGCTGGTTCGGATAGCCGGCCTTAAAGTTCGATTTTCCTGTGGTCCCCCGTGTTACCCCCTGCATAGGAGATAAAGCACGTTAAAAAGGTAGTTTTATATATATATATATATATGATATATCATTAATATATATAGTAGTTATATATATATATATATTATATACTATTATATATATAATATATATATTATATATATATATATATTATATATATATATATATATATATATATATATATATATATATGGCAGGTGAATGAGCCCCACGTCTTATTAGAGGACCAGCGAGAGGGGCATATTTGTCGAGACTAGTTCAGTTACGCCTGAGATACTGTAGTGGGAGGTTGTGTGCTGCTGTGATATAGTGTAGCGCATTCCGACAATGGGTCCGAGCTCTTGTTTGTATACAAGTTTACCGTGTTTAGTTTTTTTTTATATAATAAGTGAAACCTTTCCTTATGTCTGCCTCTGCTAGTTCGCGTCGTAAGTGCTTAAACATCCCCGATTCATTTTGCTATATATGTGGCAGTTTTACCATTCCCAGTCAAAAGACAAACCTCAGTATATTTGTTAGGCAAGCTTATTTTGCATATTTTAAAGTGAAGATTGGTGATTAAGTTAATCATGGGCCCCACACAAAGTGTGCAAGCAGTGTGTCGAGAGTTTATGGATGTGGACGAAGGGAAAACGTGATAAATTTCCATTTGATATACCTATGATTTGGCGAGAGCCCAGAGATCACTCAAATGATTGTTACTTTTGTATAGTAAAACTTCAGGATATAACAAAAAAAACAAATGTAAAATAGAGTAACCTAGTTTACCATCAGCTATACGCCCAGTGCCTCATTCAGCTGAGATCCCAGTGCCAGTTTTCAAAGAATTACCCACTTTGGAAAACTACAGGAACGTACGGGTTCTAGAGCAAAACCAAAGTGACCCAAACCGACGATAATTTTTGAAATGAAGATTGATTTCCGTTCGTAAGGATTTGACCAGTTGAGTTTGAATGACTAGGCATGAGATTTGGAACTATCCAAAAAAGCTTCACAGCTGTTAGATCAAGACTGCCGAGAAAACTTGCTTTGAAAAGAGCTAAGTGTTCCTACTTTCGATCAGAGGATAATGCGTTTCTGCAATACTTTCGAAGAGATGATGGATTTGTGTATTGCCATAACGTACGTGGTTTAATTGAAGAGTTGGGAATTTCAGTCTATAACGCAAGTGAATGGAGTTGTTCATCGATAGTTCACAGCGGAGCTTAAAGTGGTGTCTCCTCCACAACGGGAAATTTATTGGTTTTCAGTCCCAATAGCCATCAGTTTGATATGGCGTGAAAGGGAATATGGAAGACATAAGAGCAGTCCATTGGAAAACAGTTTGCAATATCACATGCACCAATGGATCATCTGACTCGGCCTTTAAAATTGTCTCGTTCCCCGTGCGCCAGCAAACGACGGATACACCAAGTATCATGATTTTTGTGTATATGTGGGACAGCAGAGCTTTGAGAAGCTTGAGTGCTGGCCGAATTGTTCCCCCAAAATCTTGACCTGAAGCCTGGGTAATCAAAAATTCTACATTCAGCCCCTTGTCGACAGATAGGAACATAATAATTTCCACCTCTGCATATAAAAACTCGGTTTCTCATGAAACCAATTGAGTAGCCTTTGCCAACCCCTAACTGAAAGAGACGGTTTCAAGTATCTCATTTCGCGCTCTCCTAGCCTATCATTCGAAAAGATAAAGGGCCGGTGTGCTTTGATGGCTTCACAGTTTTCGGTAGCTCCTTAAAGATGAACATTTCATGGGAACAATGTCAGAATCTCAAACGAATGCTTGGTTGGCATTCAGAAACATTGTCAAAGACTTTCTTGGAAATACCCGATCACAGAATTACACCTAAATTATCCAGCAACTCTTGGAGAGCTTCAAAAGGCTTGGTTGCAACATAAGCATCAAATTGCATTTTTTACATAACCATTTTGCTTACTTCCCGAAAAATCTTGGTGCAGTCAGTGATGAGCAGGGTACGCAATTCCACCAAGATTTGAAAGTGATGGAGGCACGGTATCAAGGTAAATGGGATGTACATCTGATGGCTGGCTATTATTGGAGCATCAAGCGAGAATGTCCACAGATTAAACACTCCAGGAAAAGCTGTAAGTGAAAATTTTTACTCTAATATTATGTTTACCGATCGAAATTTAACTTGCAGTAACTATATGTAACTTTTGTATGAATAAAACTATTTTGTGAACAGTATATTTGGTAAGTTTTTCCCTTTATCTTCTTTTATATGCACATTTTGTATGACATTTGAGACAAAAAGAAGGTATACTGTAGCTTAAAAGGTTGACGTGATGGACAAAAACTGAGGTTATTTTCGCATTCAGAGGCCAAAGGTTAGTCAAAAACAAGTCACGGATCTAAGACAACGAAATGGCTGTTCCCCAGTGAAATATGCATCAGTTTGAAATAAAATGTAAGACTCTATGCATACGAACTCTACCTACACACATCTTTGAACATGGGCTTGATATAACACACATTAGGCAAGTTGAGTGCAAGTTTTGATTCGAGCACCTCAGTGCTCCATCTTGTATCCCTTTTCAGTTCTATACCCCCGTTTTGTGGTTCGGTCCCATCTCAAATGGGGACCTTACCATTTCTGATTCATCTGGAATCATCATCATACTTCGTCATTCTGCATTCTCTTATGCACTCTGTGCAATTCTTCTTCTGCTATACCATCTGTGCAATTCTTCTTATTTCAGCTGGGACCCCCTCCAGGGTTCCTCAGACACCTTTGAGAGTATTGAAGCTATGTTATTAATGCTCTTCTTGATTGAAAACATATATAAAGATACCAATATTATGATGATAAGCATATGTTTACTAACTCTGTACCACACCTGCTCCCCACCGGTTCCGGCACAGACATCTACCAATGACTCATTTGCTCCGACACAAGAGACTTCTTTTCAGTCCTGCCTTCATCTTCCTCAGCCACGCACTCTGTGCTTTTCTTCTGACTCTAGCTCCAGCACCAACTCCGTCTCCAGTTCAATGCTCCAGCTTTAGCTCATTTGGTCCGTCATACGAGACTTCTTATTCCTTCCTCCTTCCTCCTTCGTCAATCTTCTCTGCCTTGAACTCTGATCTTTTCTTCTTTTTTCAGTTGGAACCCTCTCCAGGGGGGCCCTCAAACTCATTTGAGGGTTCTGAAACCCTCAAAATCTGTCCTTTAAAACATATATAAAGACATCTCATTTGACCTAATATGCAGCTGGAGATAGAATTGCAGGCTGGCTCCGCCATCGGCTCCAGTTCCGGAACATTTGCTCCGGCACTTAATTTAAACTCAGGACTATTTCATTTGTTCTCTTCTATCTACTCTCCAAATTTCAACCTTCTAAGTCCATTTCTTAAGTTTTGGGGGCTCAGACCCCCTCCATCCTTAGACGAAACCTCAGGGCCAGGTAAACAACACCTTCAACAGACACGGTGCCAAGTTTGAAGCGGTACCTTAACTAGCATTATAATATGCATGAGCACCGCAATACCTGTGCCAAATGCCCTAAGGGCTGCTTCGATCCACGGGGAAACCCCCGCAATCAATTCGGCACACCTCAAAACATAAGATTTCCTACCTAAAACGAAAATTATTAAGTACACTTAAAGAGTGTACTTAACAAACCACCCTGCGATCATTGACACCATACAACCACCATTTGGTTCCTGATCCCAGGGATACGTTATATATATATATAATATATATATATTATATCATATTATATATATATATATATATATATATATATATCATATATATATAGTATATATATATATATTTATATATAT
>JABUQX010032320.1:60000-67060 GCA_015478945.1 Trachelipus rathkii
TACATTATCATATAGTAATATTTATCAAAAAAATTTAATTATAACTTTAACTTAAATATCATAATCCACAAATATTGCAAAATAACAAAGTTTTTATCCAAACTAACATAAAAAATAACAAAGCTTTATCAAACATAACATAAAAATAAGTTTCTTTGAATAAAATATCAAAGTAAAGTGTTAATAGTTTTTACTGATTTAAAGCAGTAAATCAGTAAATTGTAAATCAAGACCCCCGTCCCCCTCAACCCCTCCCCACCCTCCCACCATGACCTTTGATCTATTGATTTAATGATTCAGGTCACATATCAAGTACATTTCGGATAAACATAGTCAAAAATAAGTTCTTTATATACTAACCAACCGAATATATGCTAAGCAACATTGTTTCCCATAATAAAGCTACATAAGCAATTACCCAGAACTAAGAATAGTAATTACAATGACAAAACCTAACACACCTTACGCTCGAATAAACTACTAACATTAACAAAGTTCCATATTTAACAACAGTAAAGTACCTAACACAGCGTACAAAACGTAAACTATTCACACTTTTTCAATCATATCTCTAACGTATCAATGTTAATTTTACATTAACACTATTGGTTTACGTCGCAATTTCGAGTATCATTTTCGGATAAACATACAGCACAAAAATGAGTTTTTTATATACTAACCTGCGAATATATCTAACTTAACAATGTTTTCACATTAATAAAGCTAAACATGCATCATATTGACTAAGAAAATAATGTACAATTACAACCTAATCACAACTTACGCACGAATAAACTGTTAACATTAACAAAGTTCCACACTTAACACCAGTAAAGTAACTAACATTGCATACAAAAACGTAACCTATTTATACTTTTTCCAAGCATATCTCTAACATATTAACGTTAATTTTACATTGACAGTAATATTTAACAAAAATTTATCATAACCTTGTCTAATTATCATACAGACCAACGAATACTGATAAATAACAAAGTTTTATCCACACGATAATATAAAAATAAGTTCTTTGATAAAATATCATATTAAAGTGTAATAGTTTACTGATTTTAAAGCAGTAAATCAGTAAAATCAGTAAATCAAACATGCACGCGCTCCCCACCCCTCCCACCATGACCTTTTGATCTATTGATTCATTTCATATTTCAAGTATCATTTCGACTAAACATAACACAAAAATAAGTTTTTATATACTAACCATTGAATATATGCTAACATAACAAAGTTTATACATTAATAAAGCTAACATAAGATAACCTGAACTAAGAATATAATATACAACGACAAACCTAACACACCATACGTACGAATAAACTACTACATTAACAAACTTCGCCTTTAACAACAGTAAAGTACCTTACACTTCGTACAAAACGTAACCTATTCCCACTTTTTTCAAGCATGTCTCTATATCAAATGTTAATTTTACATTAACATCGTAATATTTAACAAAAATTTAGCATAACCCTATCTAATCATCATACTGACAACGAATATAATGCTAACGTACCGAATTTTTTTTACATCAACCGTAATATTTAACAAACATTCATCATAACCTCGTCTAAATATCATAAGCCCCAACGAATATTTGCAAAGACAACAAAATTTTAACCAAACATAGCATAAAAATATAAAATTTTATCCGACATAACATAAAAATAAGTTCTTTGAACTAAAATATCACAGTAAAGCGCGATAGTTTACTGATTTTAAAGCAGTAAATCAGTAATAGTAAATCAAACCAATTCTCCCTGCAGTCCCTACCACCCATACGCCTATGATTTCTTGAACTATTGATAAGTCATATTTCGAAGTATCATTTTGGATAAACAACATAAAATAAGTTTCTTTATATACTAACCATCGAAATATATGCTCACGCAACAAAGTTTTAGCATCAATAAAGCTAACAGATCATAAGCTAAACTAAGAATATAATGTCAATGCAAAACCTAACCTACCTGGCGTATAAATATCCACGGCTAACATCCTTAAATTTCCTACTTATCAAAGGTAAAGTAGCTAACAGGTCATACAATACTCGATATGTTCCCACTTTTACCGCATATCAGCAACAGGTAAAGACGTATTATCTAACAAAAATCCCTTAAAAAGTGACCAATCTATCAAAGATAACCAGCATCTTGAACTATGAATTGACACTATCTTCATCAAAGTGTCACTCGTCTCGAGTATAAAATCATTTGAACTATGAAGCGTAGACATTAGGGCAAAAATTCCGGGCAATCCTAACATTACTCAACAAAATCTTACCCTATGGCTCAGTTTCTAACACTCAATCGTCATTTAATACCGTAATATCTGGTACAAAACTCATCATTTCCTCTAACAAATAGTGTTATTTCACACAGTCATAGTAATATTTAACATAACGTACCTAACTTACGAATAAACAGCTTTCATTTTTTTTTACAGTTGTCACCACCACTCACGTTCAGAGCCCTATTCAGGGAGGGGGTGTTACACGCCAAAATTGCATCCCGCTAGCGCAAATTACGCAAATGAAGCAAAGACGCAGGCTTTAAAGTGAGGGGTTAAATTCAGCAGGAAACACAGAAAGTGAAGAGAGTTCCACAGAACAGAGGTGGTAAGGAAAGAAGGAGCACGAAGCGGAACTAGCCTGCGAGTTACACACATATCTAACACCCAACTCGTGAGCAGACCAGCACCCTTGTGCTACTGGGGCGGACGTAAAGGTGGTGTACGCGATGTGTAATTTCCCTCGAACACCTGCCGCTACGATACCTATAGAAAAGAGATAAAGCACCAACATCTCGCCGCAGAGATAGAGGGTCAAGTGAAGTGGAAAGTAAGAACGTTTATAAGCCTTTTGGCTTTTGACTCGACCCTGTCAAAGCCGGGTGAAAACCAGAGCGCCCCCAGAATATGAGAACAGTATCCTACAAGGTCGATGAGACCCTTGTATAGTGGAGTAACTAGAAGAGAAAAATAGTCTCGAAGTCTAAACAGAACTCCCAGTTTCCTTTAGGCCGCCCTAGCAACCCGTTGTGGATGTGGAAGGTTTCAAAACATTTTTTGTTTAATGTTGAGGCCAAGGATGTTTATATTGTCAACAGGAGAGACGCGAGAAGTCGAAAGAGATAGGAAATTTAGAAGGTGTTTTAAGAGAGGGAGATTTGTTGAAGTTGAGTTTTTAAAGAATTAATTTCACAAGGTTGAGAACGACCCAATCGGAAATTCTATTCAGATCAGCTAGAATAGAATCGGAAAGATTGAAAACGAGAGGCAATCTAGAAGTAAAGATTGAGCAGAATTGAAATGAGTTTGAAGAATGAAGGGTCGAGTCATCGGCATATGAGTGGATAGAGTTAGATGTGCAGCTGAGAAGATCGTATTAATGAAAAGCGAGAATAAAGTAGGAGATAAGACAGAATCCTGAGGAACACCACCATTGACCGTAAAAAGAAGAGAAGTCGCTCCATCAACCCAGCGATATTGGAGCTACTTGAAAGAAGCTAGAACATCAAGTTCAGCAAAGAGAAAGAGGAAACCCAAAGGCAGGGGAGCTTGGAGAGCAGTGACGCGTGCCAAACCGGTCAATATGCCTAGGATATGTCAAGCGCCCCACGCAAGTCTCCCGTAGTTCCTAAGAGCGGAAAAACCAATAAATCGGTTAAATAGGAAAGGATATTATCGCTAGTAGACCTTGAACGCCGAAAGTCATCAGGCGATCGGAAAGAAGAGAATGAGACTTCCATGGTCTAGAAGTGAGAGTGAGAAGGGCTTTCAAAAGATCTTGATAGAATAAAGTGAGAGCTATAGGGCGATTAGTTGAAGGATCAGAGTGGCTTTCTTTTTTCGGAATAGTTGAACATGTGGGTGCTCAACACTGAGGGAAAGTGTTAGATTTGAGACATAGAGAATATAGTTGAACGAAGGGGCGGGGTCAGCACGTAAGCACATTCCCTTCAACTCGGGAGGAAAGCACCCGGCCACCCGCCTTCCCTACGTTCATGATCTCAGGACCCATGCACCGATCACAAATGTAATCCACAGGCAAAGACATATGGACACTGAAAGGAGATAGAAGGAGGAGGAGGAATGCAGAATCGTCCAGGGTTGAGTTAGAAGAAATGGAGGCCGAAGAGATTGGGTTTTTCTTTAGTTGGAGAGTTAGCGACGGAGCCATCAGTCGAATAAGAGGAGGAAAGGCAGATTTACAGAAGTTGTTAAGAGATGTTTTTGCAGAAGCAAGAAAGTTTATCAGTAGGAAGAACAAGGGGTTAGCGCACTTTCCGTTTTGATGAAGCAAACTTTGCTGTCGAAGAGTAAATCCCTGCAACGATTCTAGCTGAATGAAATTAGACAGAGTGATAGAAGAACGAGAATTTTTCCACTCCCGTTACGCGCTTTGTTCTAGCCTGAATGGCCAGGAAACAAGCACACGAACCATGGATTGTGAGGAGAGAAAGATTTAGTCGAAGAAAGAATGAAACTGCTCATCCCGTCAACGATTACAGCTCCACCTTAGTGGCAGAAGCCGAAGCGTCATCAGAGCAAAGCAGTCATTCAATTTATAGTGTTGCGTAGAAGTGACGCAACATCCAATCGGCCCGATCAAAGTGCCAGAAAAACCGCATAGGGCAGGATGGAGCGTTTGGAGAGAAAGTATTAAAATTAAGAGATATAAGGTTGTGGTCAGATTTTACAATAGGAGCGAAGGTGGTGTCTTTTAGAGAGAAGGACTAGTGGTGAAACATAAGGTCAAGTGTGTTCAAGAATGTTAGGACGATCCGGAAGTGTGTGGGTTCTTTATTAGTTGGATCCAGATGTTGAGAATGCTGAATGAATTTCAGCTCTCGCCACCTAAATCGGGGATGAGAGGACGCCAACCTTCAGTGTTGTGTACATTGAAATCCCTAAATAGAGACCTCAAGTATTTGATGAGAAGATATAACAGCCTCGTGAGAAGTAGTAAGATATTCAAAGAAGGAGTTGAAAATCTGTTCTATTAGGAGAAGCACAGAAGCAGAAGCACAAGATTATTGTAGTAGAAGGGAAAGATTTTGAGCCACAGAACATCGAAGTTTAGGAGATTCGAGATTCACGAGACTGTTACAGGAGTATTAATGTTTACATAGGCACACACTCCACCTTCAGACGGAAATTATGAAATAAGTTATAGTTGGATACATTAAACGAGTTAGAGGATGAATTCTTAGCCATCTGAGTCTCAGACAAGAGCAAAAGGTTAGGTTTAGAGTTAGAGAGGTGGTATTCCACAGAGGCAAAGTTAAAGTGTAAGCCGCGGATGTTGATAAAGTCGATAGAAAGTCCGCGCCCGTGCAAATTTGCTGCCTCTCTCTCTACTCTCTCTCTCTCTCTCTCTCTTTCTCTCTCTCTCTCTCTCTCTCTCTCTCTTCTCTCTCTCTCTCTCTCTCTCCCTCTCTCAAACTCTTTCTCGTCTCTCTCACTCTCTCTCTCTCTCTCTCTCTCTCTCTCTCTCTCTCTCTCTCTCTCTCTCTTATAACAGACGCTGCTCTCTCTCTCTCTCTCTCTCTCTCTCTCTCTCTCTCTCTTACAACAGACACTGCTCGCTCTCTCTCTCTCTCACACTCACACACACACACACCATACACACCCACAACACTATCTCTCTCACACACACACAAACAAGAATAGACATAAGCGGACTAAAACAAAAAGAGGAGTCGGGATAAAAATTTAACATAAACTAAATCCCAACAATAAATATAATATATATAAAACATAAATTATCAGATGCTATTAAGAAAAAAGATAAGTGACCTTCGTTAAAACCTTAAAAAATAAAAATATTATAATACCTTATGTTTACAAAAATAGAAAGAAAATTCTAAAACCGTATGTACAGTAAATATGCAAACTTTGTAAAACCTAGAAAACTAAAAACTCACAAGCACTCCCTCACACTAGCAAATTTACTTACGCAAAATTAAAAGGAAAAACTAGTAATCTCTCCAATTAAACTTGAAAGCAGAAGTAAAGGCTAAAAACAGTACGTAACCGTAAATTATAGTGGTAAGCATGTATGCCTGTAAATATGTAAAGTTTAAAAAGTTAAAAAAAAAGTTAGACACTAAAAACTTATCTTAAAATTCCAGCCCGTTGAAAGATTACGTAACGTATGTTTTTCAATCTGATCCATTATAATTTTTTACACCACTCTAGGGGCAATTAACAAGAAACTAAAGCAATATCAAGGGTGTTTAAATTAACCAAGAGTATCTAAAACAACACATCACCTCCCGAGAGAAAACCCAATGGGATGAGCCCCTTGAAAGGGTGTGAATCCTGACCGCCTGCACCCCTTCGGGGTGATCTCCCCTCTCAGGATTCACACCTTTCAAGGGGCTCATCCTTGGGTTTTCTCTCGGGAGGTGATGTGTTGTTTTAGATACTCTTGGTTAATGAAAGCTGTTTTATTCGTAAGTTAGGTACGTATGTTAAATATTACTATGACTGTGTGAAATTAACACTGATTTGTTAGAGAAATGATGAGTTTTGTAAGATATTAATGTTTTAACTGACGATGATGTGTTAGAAACGTGAGCCTAGGTTAAGATTTGTTGAGTAATGTTAGATTGCCGAGAATTTTGCCTAATGTTACGCTATTCATAGTTCAATATGAATGTTATACTCGAGACGAGTGGCACTTTGATGCATACGTTTATTCATAGTTCAAGATGCTGGTATCTTTTTTTGATAGATTGGTCACTTTTTAAGGGATTTTGTTTACAGATAATACGTCTTTACCTGTTCTGATCATGCGTGGTAAAAGTGGGGACATATCAGTATTGTATGACCCTGTTAGCTAACTTTAACCTTTGATTAGTAGGGAATTTTAAGGATGTTAGCGGATTATTCATACTCGAAGTATGTTAGGTTTGCATTTGTACATTATATTCTTAGTTCAGGTTATGATATGTTAGCTTTATTGATGCTAAAACTTTGTTGCGTAAGCTTATATTCGTAGGTCAGTATATAAAGAACTTATTTTTATGTTATGTTTATC